>VCCN01003952.1:1904835-1915485 GCA_006491835.1 Architeuthis dux
GCAACAACAATTAAGATGAAGGTAAATAGTAGCAAAAAAAAACATTGAATAATAATGACTTGTCGGAATTGGGTTTTTTTAAATTTTTAAAAAAAAGTTCTTATGGAAGGTCAGATGTGTTATTCTTTATTCCCACCTGAGCATCTTTTTTCCCCCTTGGTTTTATGGTGATTTTCAAATTCTAAGCCTTGCTATTTTATCTGAATCTGGGTTCGTTGAAAAACTATCTTTTTTACATGTATTTGTGTGTATGTGTAGTAATCCTTCACTAATGCATGTTTGGTTAAAATCTTTTTACCTTTTTGGTTAATTTTACTTGTTTACGCACAGGAGAACGTATGTTCGGATCCAATGTATATAAATATTATCCGAACGATATTAGATCGAGCGCTTTCGACTGTACGTTCAGCCATTTTTCGAGATCGTGAAAACTTTGTTTGCACGGTTTATTTATGTGTGTGTGTGTGTGTGTGTGTATTTACTCGTGTTTGTCAGTCTGTGTCCACACAATATCGCCTAAAATGTTCAATGAATTTCAATGACCTTTCCTGGAAGGGTGGGCCATGGACTAAAAAAAAAGAATGATTAAACTTTTGGGCTGATCAGAGGAATCTTTTACAGTTACCTCCCCTGCATCGTAGTTATATATGAAGTGATTTTCATCCAGTTTTTGGTGACAAAGACGTCGACAGAGGTATGTGCTCTCTTGAGTGCTTCCTAGTTTTGTTTTTTATTAATTTATGATGGAATTAACTTGGGAATTGATTTTAATTTTTGTTTGTTTTTAAGAAAGCTTTCAATGTTTGATCAAGTTTTAATTATTTTCGTTTAGTGTAAATATGTATATTGGTATTTATTAATAAAATAGATTATCATCCAGACAATGGCACTATTGAAATCAGCTAGAATACTGAGGAGACTTGCTGTCACTTGATCTCTAGTCAAAGCCACCAGTCACTGCTGGTGTGAAAACTCTAATAATAATAATAATAATAATAAAAAGAGTGTTGGAGAGGGAGGATAGATCCATGATGGTTCATTTAACTGCAGTTATTACAAGAAAGCTATCTGTTGGTAATTATTTACCTGCTGGTAAAATGAGATGGAAGATTGGCTAGTGTATTCATAAATATATCTGATCAAAAGTGATGGTTATTTTTAAAATTTATTGTTGTGCCAATTTGTTACCATTGTTTACAATTATTAGATTTAAGGTGAGGTTTGTTGTTGTTGCTGTTTATTTGACCCTGATTTTCATTAACAAATGGTTTTGGAGGTCTCGTCAGTTTTTGTGTTGAGCGTCTTCTGGTTTCTTTCTTTCTTTTTTTCTTCACGAATGACTATTTGGTCTCCTTACACAATTCACACATTGTCATTTAGCTGAACACCTGAAGACTAGAAAATAACAAAGATGAGGATACTAGTACAAATACTGGGTGATGGCCAATAATTTGATTTCCCCTCCGTTTTTATAGGATTTGGGAAGTTTACCAAGGTTCGCATTTTTCTATTAAAATAAAAATGCAAAAAATGATCAAAACAGAGCTCGGCTTAATTTGGAAATTGGAATTAGGTTTCTATTGGGAATTAGCCATTATACAGCTAGTGAGAACGCTGGCTAACACCCTGAAATAATTAATGGAATAACTCACTTTTTTAATATTTGAAGATTAATGTCCTAAAGATGAAAGAAATCACATCTTTCATCTTTTTAAACTCACTGCAACTTATGAAAGATGTGATTTCTTTCATCTGTTAAAAAAAAGATTGCATGTATTTTAAAAGGCCTTTTTTTTTTTTAATTCTCATATTGAAAAGCGATATTATTTCTTTGACTTGATCAGATTCACCATGTCGTTATATAAGACGGACATTTAATTTTATAAAAAAAAAAGGAAGCAAATATTGCATTGTGTCCAATGCACTGGTATTATGAACAAGGAGTTGTATACCGAAGCTCAATATGGACAGTTATGGAGCTTGGATAAGTTGCGGTGGGAGTTAGTACTCCAAATATCCTAGTAAACCAAGCGTCTTATTAGTCCAGCATATAGAGTCCTACATGTTGGGAGAGTGAAATCCTGGCCTTAATTGACATTAAAAACCATCCTTAGTGGATATTTTGAAAAAATCCAGGGTTTGGTTTTTTTTTTTGTTGGTCAAGGGACAGAGAACCTGATGGGTGGGGTAGCTTGTTAGGCCATAATTAGAGGGTGTGTAGAGAGAGAGAGGGGAAGATGTGCATGTAATTAGAAATGGTTGGTAAGAGTAGGATTATTGATTTGCTTCACTTGTATACAGTCTAAGAGGCATCGGATGACCATTTAGTGTCTTCTGCTTACACATTGTCTTTGTAACTGCAATCTTCCATACACTTTTTGTGATTCTTAGGTGTTTGAATTTTTTATTTATGGAATCGACAAGCTGAGTTCAATCTCCGGCTAAGGTTGTTTACACTCACTTTGGGAAAGGCATGAATCCATTCTCCCCCAGCTATGGCTAAAATAGCAGGTCAGACTGGGCTTTGTAACCTTGGGAGGCAACCAGTCTAGGAGAAGGACAACTCTGGAGTCCCTAAGGCAGTTGGACGCTGTCTCCAGCCTCGTTCTGGCAACTCTTGTGATGACACTAGTGCCAACCTCTATTGGCCCTTCCCTTGGAAAACATTGGTGTGCGGAGAGGGGAGACTTGCTGCATGGGCAACCCAGGCATACACCCTGCAGCAACTGAGAGCAAGACTTTCTGGTTGTGGATCCATATTCTCGTGAGATTGATAGATGCCACTACTGATTGCTTTTTTAAATGTTATTTTAGGCTTCCATACATTGTGAAAAGATTCATAAGGCAAATGTTAATCTTATAAAAAGCCTAAATTTTAATTTCTTGTGATTAGGTTAGTGCAGGTTTTGAACAGTACAGTTAAGGTATTGGTATACAAATTAATGTAACTGAGTATAAGCTGGAAAAAACAGATTAAATTATAAGATCTTGAACATTGCGCTTTTGAACAGTACAGAATTCTTTTGGAACAAATTAACCGTTCTAATCAATCTATACCTATATGTCTTGTAATTGAAGAAGTCTATCTTTATGCCTATTCATTATTTGCTGCTAGGCCTGTTGCTAATGTTGTCACCTTTGTGTCATATGTATCAGTACGTGACTGGCTTGAATTAGTCCTCCTTGACCTCTGCTTTTCCAACAAGGAAATTCCGCAAAGTAGGACAACTTAACAGTCAAAAATGGATTGCATCATAAGAACTGATTTGACCAATCACTGCTAAAGAAGCTAACATTTCTTTTTTTTTTTACTTCCATACTAAGCTGGCACGGCAATGACTGTTTGAGTTTCAATAAAAAAAAAACGTTTATTTTTATATTTTTTTTATTAAATCAATTATTGTAAACTGTTTTTATTCATTTTTGAGTGCTATTTACCCTCGTTTTAATTTTTAGTATTTTTTAAAAAATTTTTTTAAACACAATGTGTAAAATGGTTGACAATAAACGAATGAAACAATAATACACCTTACTAAATTTGTGATTAAACAAACTAAAAGGATGTATGTAAATAGTATTCAAAAATTAAATAAAATAATCGATCGCTTTTTTTACTAAAACCAAAAGTAAACGAATAACACTGCCGTGCTGGCATTACTGAAATTGTGATTAAAAAAAAAAAACTAAAAATTAGGATGAATGTAAATAGTAGTCAAAAATTAATAAAAATGTTTTATAATACTTGATTTATTAAAAAAATAATCGTTTTTTTACTAAAATTCAAACAGTCATTGCCATGCCAACTTAATACGAAAGTAAAAAAAAAAGTAAAAAAGTTAGCTTCTTAGTGTTGATTGGTCAAATAAGTCCTTATGGTGCAATTCATTTTTGTCAGTTAAGTTGTCCTACATTGGCGTAAATTCTTCACTGTTTTCTCTTGACTCAACTGATTTGAATGATAATTAAGATTTTGATGGCCATTGAACGGACACGTTGGTGTTTGGCTCTTTTCTTTCCTCATTGACCAACAAATCTACCAAAAACTGCATCAAGGTGAAATGGCCGGAAAGTGCTGTCCGTATTTACTCCCTGCCATATTGTTAGGTATGAACAAAATGTACAAAAATGAGGGGAAAATTTCAAGCGTGTAAGTGACACCGGATTTAAAGAAAAATATATGGTAGACAATTCAGCACATATCTTTGAGTGGAAAAAAATAAACAAGATTAAAATGCACGACGGCTGCCCCGTGCAAAAGAAAAGCATGTTGTCGTATGCAGCTCCCATCATTTGAAATAGTGGTCAGTTTACATAAACGAAAAACAGAATAAAATATATGAAAAATACAGCCGGTATTTCACTATATTTAATTATTCATCCTTGTTATAATCTTTTTATATAATATAGAAATAATTAAAAAAAATATCAGTATAAATCGATAAAAATAGTCATATTGAGTGGAAAAAAAAACTTTTTTCACAGATCAAAAGCCTGAATTATAATTAATTGAATAAAACTAAAAAAAATTGTCGGCCATAAATTATTTTACTTAATTTTTTTTTTTTTTGTTTTTTTTTTTTAATCCCAAAGAGTTCTGTTCCAGCAGTTCCTTGATATTATTCTAAAAAAGGTAAACATAATTAGTATCACTACGGATAAAATAGTTCAATCATCAAATTAATAAAAGATGGGGGAAGGAATCATGAAAAAAAATTTTTTACTCTGCAATTTTGAATGCAAAATTATTTTTCCAAAATTCGTCCTTTTAATAAATAAATATCAAAAAATTTTATTAAAATCAAATAATATGCTGATTTTTGCCAGATTAAAAAAAAATTTCTTACTGAAATTGTCGTTCATACTTACATATTGTGAAGCTTTTGATTTAACTTTTTGGTTTTGTGTTTTTCCCCATTACTTATTATTGATGACTCCCTGGTTCATCAGGAGGCAGCCTATCCCTGTAGTCTCGATATAGTTAAAGGCCTATATTGCAACTATTAGCCACATTCCATTGAATGACCCCCCCCCCCTGCTCTGTTAGTATGGGCAAATCTGAGTGGGGCAGAACCTTTCCTTTCCCCCAGCTCTCATTAGTAGCCTCCAATCACTTGCCTGATTGTTGTCTTTAGGCCAACTGCATTTCAGATTTTCATGCTTAACAATTCTAAGTCTCTTTCACTATCTTTTTTTTCTATTTTCATTTGTTTTTTTTTGTTATTTTGCCTCTGCGAACAAAGTTGGGGGTATATGTATTCACTTATGTCTGTCTGTCGGTCCACTCAATATCTCAAAATGTTCTTGCTGAATTTCAATGACATTTTTTTGAAGGGTGGGCTATTTGATAAGGAAGAATTGGTTAAATCTTTGGAAAAAATTTTTTTCTCAATGACCTATTTTTTTATATCTTAAGCCCAGGGCTCCAGACTAACTTTATTCACTACCATCCCAAAAAACAATTTTAACCGTCCCAAAAAACAATCCTCACCAAATTTAAAAAAAAAAAAAAGAAGAAAGATATCTTCAACGGGATGGAAATGATTTCTTTTTACAAAAAATGAGACCACGTTAATTTCGAGCACTGATAAAGATAATAATCCAAAATCTTTAAGTAAAAACTTAGTTACATCCACCCCTGCACCATATATGAACTGAATTTCATTCAGTTTTTAATTAGTGTATAGCATTGGCGGAGGTATGCAGTCTCTACTGAGTGTTTTCTGGTTTAGATGAATCCACTAATATTGGCTGTGGAGATGATGTCTGTTGGATTTTAAAAGATCTGGGCCAAGCGTTTATCAGCTGTTTCTCAGAATTGAACCCTGGCCAACCTATCAGCCATCCTTGTTATCAAGGTCTTAGTTTCTGTGATTTCTTCTTCATTTTTCTCCCTTCGATATTATTTCTGGCTGCCATTGGCTCATTTCACAGGGGTTGGGAGGAACTAAAGGCATTTAGGATCATCCAAAGAAACTGGGAAACAAAAAAATCTTGTGAAACAGAAAATCAATCTTTTGTTTACCACAGCCAACTAAGTTGGAAGAGGTATATGTATTCACTCGTCTCTGTCTGTCCACACAATATCTCCAAAAGTTCTCAATGAATTTTAATGGCATTTTGTGGAATGGTGAACCATGGGCTAGGGAAGAATTGATTAAATTTTGGGACGGATCAAGGAGTCTTTTCACAGTTCCCCCCCCCCCGCATCTTAGCTATATATATATATTATATAGCTCCAAATGATAGTGTTAATTATAAAATTAACTTTTTCATGTCGAGCACTTGAATTAAATATTTTCAACAACATATATTGGATTTCTTATATATGATTTGTATTTGTTATAATACTACTATGACTGTGTGTGTGTGTGTGTATATATATATATATATATATATATCTCGCCCATAAACAAGTACTCCCCTACCACTTCTTAATAGAAAGTTAACTGTCTTCTAAACCAAACCTAGCAGGACTTTATTATTTCTAGTGGAACATTACACAATCAAAACAGATATTATCAGGTATTATTTATGACCAAACTCTCCAGCATTGAAACTTTTTTCGTAGTGCTGTACTCATCTTTGGATGGCAACATATTTAATGCTGGAGTGTTTGGTCATAAATGTGTGTCTGTGTGTGTGGTAGATGTGATTAGACAATGTGAAAAAGAAAGGTTGAGAAAAGCGTGTTATGTCTGAAGCATATTTATTATCATTAAGATAAACCTTTATGCATTTCATCGCTGTGAGCGACTTCATCAGAAGAAATTTGAACACAGCAGAAAAATCCATGCTGGATAGTAGAAATGAAATGAAGAGTGTTTTCTATGCCTAGGCGACCTGGTTTAAATGCATAAAGGTTTATCTTCATAATAAATATGTTTGAGATGTAACATGCTTTTCCACATTATCTAATCACATCTACCATTCGATCAGATTCCCTTACACACACATTTGTTATGTGTGAGTGAACTGATTTTCATTCGGTTTATAGTGACAATTGCATTGGTAGAATTATGTGCTTTATATCTTCAACGGGGGTGGAAATGATTTCTTTTTTCAAAAAACGAGACCGTTAATTTCGAGCACTGATATCTATTAGTTTTATTGTATTTTTAATCTTTTTCTGGATTATCTGTCTGCTCGTATCAAGTGCTGTGAACTGGCTCGTGACTATTTCGTCAAATCAGACGTGAATTTGATGTCAACGATTTTCTGATGCTTCTATGATTTAATCACTCGGTCTAATTGACAAATCCTGATTTTATGATTAATAATTTCATCCTAGACAATTTATTTCCCCATTATTTGGTAGCAATCCATTTTAGCAGCCTTTTCACCCACTTTTTTTGTTTTGAACTGTCAACCAAAACTGTCACCATCAACATAGGTTTCTTCAGATTTTGTGTCATTCTGGCTATGTATGTGTCATGCATACCGGCCGCACCAGATCAAATAGGAGTGACACTAAATGCACAAACCGTTTCATGAGTGACACATTAGTGAACTGAGCTACTGTTTAAGCAACCAGAAGTTTTTTTATTTCCTTGTGTGACCAGACACAATGGGGACACAAATACAAAATAATCGACTTGTCAGGATTACGCCGATATAATATTAGAGCCGACACAGAAACCGGTCGATACAACATTCGTGACACAGTAAATCGGCTGATATAACAAAAAAGAATTGCATTTTAATGATTAATTAGTTTTATTGTATTTTTAATCTTTTTCTGGATTATCTGTCTGCTCGTATGGAGTGCTGAGAACTGGCTCATGACTATTTTGTCAAATCAGATGCGAATTTGATGTCAATGATTTTCTCATGATTCTATGATTTAATCACTCTGCCTAATTGACAAATCCTGATTTTAGTTTTAATCACACCAGACTTAATGGATTTGATTTTGATGATTTGTTTAATTCCCTTGTGTCATTTTACCTACATTGATAGATTTTTCCAAGCTTATCTCTGCTAATCTCGTTAGGTAAGATCCCAGATAACCTCCTCCTCCTCTTGTCAATAGATATTTTGGTAAAGCTTCTACTAAATACTAGCATAGTACTTATAAAAAAGTGACCGGATTATCTATGCATTTGGAGAAAAAAAATGTAAGGGTGATTACTCTATAATTAGCATTTAATAGTTACTGACAAATGTTACAGACAGAAAATATAGACCATTACTTGGCTATATAAGTTGATGGATGAATTATGCAAACACCTATTCTAGTGGTGCTAGGAAAAGACAATGTGGAGACTCGGAATAATTTGCAAGAAATTATTTAATACTTTAACATGTTTCAACTTAAGTCGTTTTCAAAAGGAAGTCGGAGAAATGATGTGTCTGCATGGACCGCGGTTTATGCTTGAATGAGGGTAGTGTGTGTTGTGTATTTGGTAATAAGTCTTTCTGTCTTGTGTGTGAGAAAGACTTACCACCAAATACACAACACACACACTACCTACCCTCATTCAGACATAAACCTCGGTCCATGCAGACACATCATTTCCCCGACTTCCTTTTTGAAAATGACTTAAGTCGAAACCTGTTAAGGTATTAAATAATTTCTTGCAAATTATTCTGAGATTTCACATTGTCTTTTCCTAGCATCATTATGTCGGATAACCTTTATCCTATTGTACACCATATATTTTAGTATAAATGTATTTATTACAAACAAAAAAACCACAAATGTCGGACAAAATTTATTTTTGTCAACTTCCCACAACTTTTTTTATTCTGTTTTTGTTATTTTAAAAAAAATAATTTTAAAACAATATGGCAATAGAATTGATTGCAAAATAATTTATTTTTTAATATATAAGAAAAACGCCAGATTTAATCCTGAAAAAATCAGAGATGCCTATATTTGTTTTCTGACTTACTACGTCAGCAGTAGTAGTGATGTAGATGCAAACACGCAGACACATAGCTTTTTGCCTTAGCATACAAGAACACACAGACACAAGCTTTGCTTTACCCCTTCTCTCTCTGTTTGCTTTAGTGTGACCAAAACCAACAAAGTGACATTGGTTTATAATATTGTTCCTTGCTTATAACAGTCTTTTTTTTTTTTTTTTTTTTTTTTTTTTTTTTTTTTTTCTCTTTTTCCCCTCTATGCCTTCTTTGTAAGCAGGAAATGAATTGGTACTTTCATCCAGAGCTTCTATTATTAATAATTATTGTCCTTTTTGGTTTGAATATAAAGGTTTGATCTTTGGATGTTGCCATTGTTTCAATTTTGACCTTTAGATCAAACCAGGCTGATTAATTTGTGTCATTTGTTGCTGACCTGATATTAAAACATCCTTTGTTGAAGTATGGTTTTCAATGTATCTATCATGATTTATTGTTGGTTCATTTTTGTGATTTTCTCTTCATCAATGAAAGCAATGATTCCTGAAGATCCACTCTGCTTGATGATTTGTGGATCGGAAGATTATTTTGAATATGGAAAAGCCAATATTTATGGCCTAAACAGAGACCGTGTGACAGAACCAACAAACAATAAGTGACTGTGGCTTTTTATATTATAATAAGATAGCAACAGGATTGAAAAAAGCTGATGGTGATACTCAAAATAAAACAAAAACAGATGCAATATTCTTTCCAACTTTTGTTCAGAAAATCCAATCTCTTGGAATTTTAATGACTCTTTTCAAAGTTATAGACAATCCATTCACACTGATATTCTTTATTTCTTTTGCCTAAAATGGCTAAACCTGAATTTAGAAGAATGGTTCTTCGGATGATTGAACTCCTTGTTATTTGTGTTGTAAACGTGTTTCAGTCGATCCATTCTTCGGCCTTCTTCAGGTGTAAAATCCGAGTGTGATGGGTTAAAAAGAAATTATGTTTAAAGGGGATAACCCTTTTAGCATATGGCTCGGGTTTAAGTTTGTTGAGAAGTGGAAGCCACATTGGGTTGAAATCCGCACTTGTCTGGATAATGCATTTAGTCGACATTTTGATGTGTGCTGCCTCTTTGATTTTTTTTTCTTTGTTTCCAACATTGTTCTCTGTCAATCTGGACTTCCTCCAAAGAGGAAGATGCTCGCCGACCTGATGTGGTTTCCACTTCTCAACAAACCTAACAAGACAAAGACATAGAAACACCCGGGCCATGTGCTATAAGGGGTTATCCCCTTTAAACATAACTTCTGTTTAATCCATAACACTCTGATTTTACACCTGAAGAATTGATCAGCCGAAACGTGTTTACAACACAAATAACAAGGAGTTCAATCATCCGAAGAACCATTTGAATATTAATGACCCTTCTCAAAACTATAGAAAATATCTTTAGAAGAATGAGTTTATCTATTGTGCCACATCCCTAATTACATCTTGCTTTAGCTATTTTTTAAAAACTTTACTATTTTAATAATTTCAACAGTTGTCTTTGTAGTCTCTCGTGTATTTGGTAAATGCAATTAGTGTCGAAATTAAAATGAATTCTAGCCTTTTGTCCAATGTTTTCTTTTGTTGCACTAGGCTTCTCATGATATAAGAAAACATCTTATTAGTAAGAATTTCCATATTGGTTTAGATTCTATGCCATTCAGCGTAGGCGACCATCACTTTCCAGCCATAATGTTAATCTGTTATTCATGTGTTCACACATTTATATGTATCTATGTATGT
>VCCN01003952.1:1987895-2002188 GCA_006491835.1 Architeuthis dux
CCCCGTTTTTATAGGATTGGGAAGTTTTCCAAAGTCCGCATTTCTGTATTTGTATTTATTTTGTATATTTACAAATGTCAAAAAGCTTAATTTGGAATTAGGTTTCTATTGGCAATAAGCTGTTAAACAGCTAGTGAGAAAGCTGGCTAACATCCTGTTAATGTATCTTCTATTTGGAAACAATGGTTCTATTGCTGAAATGTTTGACCCCATGTTTTATTTGTTTCATTATATTTTTTTTATTCATTTTTAAAAGTTCTTTCAATTACTTCTGTCCCGGACAACATTAATTTCAAGTCCTGGTAGATAGTTCAAAAATTGAATTTGAGTTACTTTAAAACTGGTAAAATTTAGAAATAAATCCAGTCTTGAAAGGGTTAATGTTTCCAGTTCCCAACAGCAAATGAAATGAATGAATTTAACCTGATTTAAATCTCCCTTGAGACTTTTTGCTATTTGTTTATGAAGTTTCCTTTAAAATCAGAAAGAGGCTTCGTTGTGACTCTTTAAATTCTTTAATATTCAACCTAAAAAGGAATATTGATTTCTTGTGTGGCTTTTTTTAGGTGTTTTAGTAAATTCGATGTTACTGCTTCAGGGATTTAGTATCAGTTTGAGAAATCATCTTTTTTTTTTTCTTTTTTTTTTTATATCCTTATAAAGAAATTGGGGATTCACAATTGCTTCAATAGACCAAAGTATTATTATTAGTAGAGATTTTAAAATTTATTTATTTTTATTAGATCGAGCATTGTCAACCATTTGTTATTATTATTAATGTTTATTTTTGCATCCTTTAGAGTCGGGTCCAATGTATGGTCCTGGGGCGCTATGGGGAGTATTCATCTAATCGACAGCACTTTCCGTAGTATGTGGGCTGTTCCAAGTAGGGTGATCTTTTGGACTACATGGATGTTGATGTTACCTGGGATACGATTGGCTAACTTTCCCATTTCCCTTCACGAGTCCAAGAGCCTCGTTGACCACTGGTGTTATGGTGGTTTTCATGTCCCACATCCTGTTGATCCCGATTTCCAGGTCCTTGTACTTGGACATTTTCTCAGTCGCTTTCACGGATGTGTTTCTGTCAGATGGTATTGCTAAGTCGATGAGCTTGAACCTCTTTTCTTTTCTGTCCTTGATAATGATGTCAGGACAATGGCTGCCTGCAACTTTGATCACAGATCCTCATGATAGTACTGCTGTCTCAGAACAGCTTTAAACAGTGGTTCTGGTCACTCCAACAGAAGCAGATGTGCGCTGACTATGGGGTTCTGCTACCCCCTTCAGAGGAGTGACACGATAGTATCGCAGCCTGAGCATATTCAAGCCCAGATCCAAATCACACCCCTACAGAAAAGAAAGTAAGAGAAATCCACATCTACTTATTAAGTTTTAATTTAGAAAGTGTCTACAGTTCCTCTCCCCCACCCGGATGCTTTCATCCAATGATCAGCTTCCCCTGACCTGTTGTTTACGGCCCCATCCACCACTTACTGGGATGATAGTTGGGGCATGGGGAAGCGATTGTGAAAGTTTTTAGTTAGTGACAATGGCATGGGCAAAGAGGTATGTGCTCCCTGAGTGCTTTTTAGTTATTCATGTTTCATTATTTAACTGGATGACTATTTTGACTGAAGTGCTTTACTTGAATGAACTTTAATCCTTCATTTTATAACAATTCATGAGTCTCTTTCTTTCTTTCTTCATCGCAACTGATAGTAGTTGTTGTGTAATAATAATAATCTATTGATTATTGCATAGTCAGATTGATTGCAGAATTGAATCCAGATTGTGTAACACGTGGCCTCCTCTTCCTCCTGGTTAACTAAATGACTTGGGAGGGGAAAATAAAGTCATCTGAGACGGTTTTTTAAAAAAAAACCCAAAAACCAGGTCTGTTTAGTCATGTCTTTTGGCAGCATGGGGGTGATCAATGAATAAGTTACTTCTCTTGCCTTTTGTTGGGTTGTGATGACTAAAAGAAAGTCTCACTTTTAACAAGCAAGCATGACACAAACTAAGGGATCAATTTATCATAAACTTACATTGCAAATTGAATCCATCCACTAAAAACCTATTTAGTTGGGGGATTTTTCAAGAAACAAAACAAAAAGTTTTTTTCTAGACATAAGGAGTAAATGTTTAAATTTTCATCCCTCTAGCTCCATTGGTATGGCCTGTACGCGTGATACTTACATACATAGCCAGCCAGATCATCTTGAAAACTGAAGAAACCTATGTTTAATGATGGTTTCTAATAATCTTTATGAAATAAATCCTTCGTACCAGAATAGGCTTTTATTTAAAGAGTGGTAGGGGGTGGCAAGAGAAGATCCTGGAGGCTATTTAAATAATTGGTATGAATTTTTGGCAAAGTAGGATGACTTAACTGTCAAAAATGCATTGTATCATAAGGGCTGATTTGACCGATCATCGCTAAAGAAGCTAACATTTTTTTTTACTTTTGTACTGCAATGACTGTTTGAGTTTTAATAAAAAGCAATTATCTTATTATTTTTTTATTAAATAAAGTACTGTAAACCATTTTATTAATTTTTGACTATTTACATTCATCCCTATTTTTAGTTTGTTTAATCACAATTTCAGTAAGGCCAGCACGTAAAGAAAGTGATTGATTATTTTATTTTTAGTTTTTATTTAGACAAAGTATTGTAAACCATTTTTATTAATTTTTCACAACTATTTACCTTCATCTTAACTTTCAGTTGTTTTTTTTTTTTAATTACAATTCAACTTGGTTTTAGTAAAAAAGCTATTTGTTAAACCACAAAACTACTAAAAATTGAGGGTAAATAGCAGTCAAAAATTAATAAAAATGGTTTATAATACTTGATTTAATAAAGAATAAAATAATCGTTTTTTACTAAAACTCAAAACAGTCATTGCAGTACAAAAGTTTTAAAAAAAAAATGTTAGCTTCTTTAGCAATGATCAGTCAAATCAGTCCTTATGATGTGATGCGTTTTTGACAGTTAAGTCGTCCTACTTTGCCAAAAATTAATAGTTGCAAAATCTTACTTAATACAGGATCAGATTATTTGTAAAATTTTAATTAACCTGATAAAGAGGTAGGTTCTATCTTGTCACAATGGCATTTGAAACCTTGATATATTTTAGTGCTTGGAATTTATAGATTTTGCTTTTGTGCTAAAATATTTCAGGCATAAAACATTCTGATTTTCTTTTTACAATCTTTTTTTTCCTCTGACTTTTGTTCAGATAAAATTGTATTTTATTCTCATCACTTGAAACGTTGACAAATCCCGATAATCTGCTATTGTTTGTAGTAAGTAAAAAGTGCCATCTAAGCAGGTGAACAGTTCTTCTTAAAGGAAATGAATTGGAAGGGTAATTATTTAATTCAGGTAGAATTATGTGGCTGTTCGGGACTTTAAGAAATCAATTCCAGGCAATGATGTACGGCGTTCAGGTGCCTACCAAGTTGTCGGAGGGATGGGGGCTCTTCGAATAAAAGGATTTATATTATTTTATTTTTTTTATTTTTGTCTGTATTGTAAGTCATCTTTTCAGCTGTAGAAAACTGGAGATAGAATTGGAATTGTAAGAAACCAACTCTTTGCGCACCTTACATTGCTTTGACAAGCGAGTTTTTCTTATTTATAGCCGAATAGAATTGAGATGGGTGAGGATTTCAGGGCATGTCAAGGTGGAGGGTATATGAGTTGCAAGTTTAGATATATTACGTTGTACATATGTTTGAAATAAAAATGCTACAAATGTTTATTCTATTGTTCCTCCTACAGAAATAAAGATCTGAAAAGGACAAAGGTCCCCGGCAGAAAACAGTTGAAATAGAGAGAGTGGCAATTAGTTGTTTATTAGGACGGTTAACTCCAGGATACCCGATTCTTTTTTTTTTTTTTTAATTTCTTTTTTTTTTCCCATTATAGAAAAATCAGTGAAGATTTAAGAAATTTTCCCAATTGTAAACAAAAACGTTTTTGCTTATAAAATGTAAACTAACAATCAGATTGGCCATAACTCACCACTCCCAGTGTAGAATATGCTGGTTGTACAATTTCTGCCGACCTGAGAGAAATGTCTCCTTCTTGGGTTAAACATTTACAGGGCTGTGGAGGGAAATATGACATTTTGTCCATACCGGAAAAAAGGCTCTCCCATGTGGTTGGCTGGAAAGACAACAAAATTCATTATTTTCAACTGAAAATATGGGTTCGTTTTATTTCTGTTGATAGCTTCGATGCCAGGCCAGTTTGCGAGCCACCAGGGGTATTGAATTTTGTTTCTCTGTTAAAAATTCTAAAGAGTTTCTGTACTGAAGGACTGACAGTGATTGTGGCAGTGCAAATCAGATTTCTTCCACTTTCTCCTCCCTTAGCCCAATGGGCTGAGGAGCCAAGCCTCTAACTTGTTTGACCCATCGCTCCTGGGTGTCAGACCCTAACTGACTCTAAACTGCCGGCCGATTTGAAATTGATGTCCTAAAAAAAAAAACCCGGACGAAGCTGATTGGTCAGACGTATTCCCTTTGTTTCACTTGGTCGGCCGTTTGACCTATTTTCTAGCGCTGGAAACATATGGTGTTTTGGTCCCATATCACTACCATTCCCCAAAACGTCATCCCTCTGTATCCTCCTTCCTTCTTAGCACACAATCATACCCAACCAGAGTGTATTTCATTACACCAGGTAGAATCTCTCCACAGGCCTACATACAAAATTTCATTGAAGTATATTAAGGAATAACAAAGTTATCCAATTGAGAAAAGGACATGATGACAACAGACACCCATAGCAAATGGTAGTCCCCGTTTTCTTTTTTCTTTTAAATGTTTGTATATATGCTGAAGCCATCAGTAACATCTTGAGAACTTTCAAGTTTTGATTTCTGTTAATTTTAGACAAAATCTGATTTCTGTTCTCACTTCTATATCTCATTAACCCCTTCCAGACAGATGGCCAGATCTGGGCAGCCAAACGCGCTTGTTTACAACTAAATCTGGCGGTGTGCTATGAAATTAATGACACGATCGAATTTCATGAATAAAAGTAACTTTACCATATATAGCCTGGGTATAATGTTATGTTATGGGTTATCGTTGATATTGTTGATCTCTCCGGAGCTGCGTAGGTGTTACATAATGGGTGTATATACACCTCATTTGCTTTTGGCGCTGGTTGGTATTGTTGCACTGGTGTGTCCGAACTTCGGGAATATGGAGGTTGGTCTCTGGAAAGAATTGGCCTGAAACGTAATGAAGGATCGAGACGGAGATGATTTCTCTGGTTAAAGAATAGAGTCTGTTTATTCGTAATTCTACAGACCCAGATATTCTCATAAAACCGTGTGAGTGAGTGCGACCGTCGAGGCAACTTCGTCTGTATCTGGGGGACACTCTATCTTGTCTTCGCTCTGTCAGTCCTACTGTCCTTGTTTCTAAGGGTTAAATTCGTTCACCTGGTTTAGTCTATATATTTTGAATTAACCCTTTGCTTGTTTATTAAACAGATTTCTATTTTTAGTCAACGTTTTGACTCTTACTTCCCTTCCTCCTGAGTCGCCCTTTGATGTTATCCAAAGCACCACTCTTGTTTATCAAAAGTTTATCTATACATTTATGCACCGCTTCGCTATGATACAATAATCCTACCAGAATATGGGGTTAAGAAGTAATATAGATAGCTCTCAAATTGTATTTGAATTTGAGATACCTTAAAACTGGTAAAATTCAGAAATAAATTCAGTCTGGAAAGGGTCAAGTGCAAGCAAAACTAGAAACAATTCATTGAACATTTTTCCTATCCTCATGTACCAGAAACAACGTTTCAGAATAGAAAAAAAACCTTATTTGCTTTCATTTATGGAAAACTACCGATAGATTTAAAAAGAAAAGAAAAAAAACGTTTTCATTAGAAATCAATTGTCCAGCTGACAATAGTATCAGCTTGCACATTTTTATTATGTGAATTCTTCTAAAATATAAAATGGTGGCTTAAAAAAACCTTAATCCTGAAGATGCTGTAAAAAAGACATTGTAAAATGTTTTGTTTATAAAAGTGTAGCCAGGCTTGTTTTGTAGATGCAATTCTTATCTTTTATTCAAACAATGGCTGAAATGTTCTGTTTTTGTTTTTTGTTTGATTGTTATATTGTCAGCCTTTTAATATTTTTGGACATCTGTCACCTAATCCATGCAAGGAGACATGTGGCCTCGTAGATTCATCATAACTCGTGTTGTTTAAAATGTTCTCGGGTGTGAGCGATGTCAGCTTGACAAGGCACGATTATTTTAATGCGATGAATAATTGTCTTTACAATGAGGCTTTATTTGTGCGGCCCTGTTTGATCTCTTTGCAATACAATTGCTAATCTTTGCCTTGTGAATGCAACATGCTGCCAAATAGCTTATTAAATAACTGGTATAATTTTGGAGGAAAAAATATATTTAAAAATTAGAATCTCTGTTTATTCTATTAGCCGCATATTTTTCAGATATTTATGCTAATTGGCCATTTATGCAAATGGATAAAATTTGCACCCCCCGTGTTTTCCGTGTTCTCTGTGATTTTTGAGTTGAGTTGAATCCATTATACATAGATTTATTCAGAGTATTGTCTTCATCTTTGTTGTTTATGTTAACAACTTTTCGGCTTCTTCAGGTCTCTGTCCATTATCGAAGACACTCAGAATTTTGAGTCAAACGCCCATTTGATCTGTTCAACTCGAGATTTCTAGAAGTTGTGAACATATAAACAACCAAGATGAGGACAATAGTCTAAATAAATCTATGTATAACAAGTATGTATCTATGTATCCGGACTTTGCCCAGCCCTAACTTTTCATAGTAGAAACTTGAAATTTTGCACACACACTCCCCTCAATGTATAGGGAAAAATCTTTTGTTTTTTTTTTTCAATTTAAAAATTGTTAATTTTACCTATCTATCCATCTGGACCTCGCCCAGCCCTAACCGTTCATAGAAACTTGAAATTTTGCACACACACTCCCCTCAATGAGTAGGGAAAATGCTTCTTTTTTTTTTATGTTTTATGAAAATTTCTCTCCAAAACAGGGCTTTAGTGGGGGGTTCAAATTTCAATGTAAGCTCATGCTAAATTGGTCACTAGTTTGTGCCCGCTTGTTTTTTTGAAAATTCGGACATTTTTTAGTGATCAACCTTTTAATTGATCACCTCCAACACAGCATATATGGATTTCACTTGGAAGGCTAGTTATTCTAGTTACGGGGCAGGGAAATAAAGTCAACCCCAACTTTGAGAATAATTCTTTGATGTTTTGCCTGAACCCTCTACCATTTCATAAAAGCAGACGTCAGTTTTTTTGTTTCGGCTTCGATAATTGTCTGTTTATGCTGAAAGTACAAAATATTGATTATCGTCCGACAAGCAATGGCCGCCTTTGTTTTCTTTCCCTTCTGTTGTTGTCTACCTAAACAGATGGTGGTTCTTTCTGGGTGGAGCCACTCTGTCATATGAAATAATTTGACAGCCAAACTGACATGTCCATTTAATATTGACAGCTAATTGCTTTCTACACGACTACTTGCTGCCTTTTTGTTGTTGCTGTTATACTGATTAAATCTATACTTATTAATTCTTACCTGTTTGTTGCTACAGGTACACAATGTAGGTGTTGGCCAGGAATTTGATTTCCCCTCGGTTTTTATAAGATTTGGGAGTTTTCTGAGGTCCACATTTTTGTAAGTTGAAAAATTGTCAAAAACAGTTAAAAGGACACTAAAAATGGCCAAAATATGGTCAAAACAGAGCTCAGCTTAATTGGGAAATTAGAATTAGGTTTTGTAATGAAATGCACTCTGTGTTCATGTGTTCGCTGGCATACGTGACCAAAAGCCCATATCGTATTACTGGAGGCCTCTTAAGGGGGCCCTGATCTTCAAATTAGGCAGTTTAGATCTGAAGCCGGTAGCGACGGGTCGCACAAAGAGAATCCCCTGCCCGTTAGGGAGGAAAGAGCCAGTTAGCAGTTTAGGATCCGGCAGACAGACAACAGGTCCGGGGTGATATAGTTCCCCCTTTCACCCAGAGAGGTGAAGGAAGGAGGAAAAAGGAAGAACCCTTGTTTTTCTTAGTAGTAATCCAGAAAAGTGGCACACTCGTTTAGAAAACTAAATGAAACAGATTTCACTGCCTCAACATAATCTGCGAACCGGCCTAGAAGGGAATCTATATCGACTGAAATAAAACCACAGATTTCCAATTGAAGATCCTGAATTTTGTCATCTTTTCTCTCTACCCATGTGGGAGAGCCTTTTTATCCGAAATTAATTTCCCTCCACAGAAAAACCAAATCCTGTCAACAGACCTGGAACGAGACATCATCGTCATCTCCCCCCCCCTCTCTCTCATACTCTCTTGCCGAGAAGAAGTACAACCAGTATTATACTAGTTTCTATTGGGGATTAACTGTTAAACTGTGAGAATGCTGCCTAACACCCTTGATAATCTCTTATTCCAATTCTGAAAACCAAAAAGTTCAGAAAACTGGACATTTTATCCATGGACACCAAAGCTTTTTTCCACGATCTGCACTTTTTATTAAACCCAATGAAAGTGATTTGATTTTGGTTTACTTGATTCGAAATCGAAAGGTGAAGGGGAGGAAAAAAAGACGATACAGTTTTTCTATTCACCCATTATTCATTTTTGAATAGATTTTCTTTCATTTTAAATTTTGTTATTCTTGGACCAACGCACTACTCCCCTCGCTTCTCACCCTACGTCTCAAGCTCGGACTGTGTCGGTTCCCTATCTGGCCCACGTTGTGTTCCTTGATCCCAGAAGGTTCAGTCACAGCGGTTCCGGTCTTGAAATGAATTTCTTCGAAGGCGGCAAAGAGGTGAAGCGCATTAGTAACAAAAATGAACCAGAAAATCCGCCTGAATTGGTGAATAAAATGTATTACTATAAAATGTCAAAATGTATAAATGTGTTCCAACTAAGTATCAATGGGTCGACAGATGACACAGAGTTACGGGTTTTCTCTGCTATTCGGTTGATATATATATATATAATTCTCGTCTGGCTGCATGGAAGTGATAGAACAGGATTTGGTCTGGTCGGGTCGGGGGGGAAGCAGAGGCCCTGGCAATTCCCAATGATGTGATCTTGACCACTTCTTTTCAGCAACTGCTTAATGTCTCTCTCTGACTTGTATTTATGGGGAACGTTCCTCCCGGAAAATCAGCGTTCCATGGTTTCTCTGAGCCAAATCCTTTCTCAGGCACCGAAGGTCGATGTCATATCCTGCCTGGCTTGAACCGAACCTAGATTTAGATATTTAGACAATATCTTTTCGTTTCACTCAACACCCCAGCTCTGGCATGATGAAATGTATTTTTACAAACTCATTTAATCTTTTGGGACAATAACAAATTTAATTTAACAAGGGCTCATTTGCCACCTGGCCTTGGCTAGCAACTCTGAACTGTCCTCTTACATTTGTCAACATGTCCTGAGTGCCCGAGTAGTTATTCTCAATGTGAAGACTTGACGCATTAATATTTAACTCTTGACTTAAAAGTACAATTCTTCTAAAAAAAACAGTTAACCCTTCATCTTTCGCGTGTGTGTCATCCGTGTTACCATTCAACTCTGTCACAGAATAAACAGGGCATATCGTGGCATGGGTTGAGCCAAGGATGTTTAGAAATACCAACTTCTGCTATTCTCTACAAGGCTTTGTAGAGCACAGCTAAGTAAACAAGATGACCTCATTTGCGTGTGGGTTACATTGGATCATATATTTTTACATTATTTTTTTTAGAATAAATGTATTTAATTATTAGAATGAAATAAACCTGTGCGTGTCTGCAATATAAATTTTGTAGATATGTAAGACTAGTCTGTTTGGCTCCATCAGAGCTGGCTACCAAAATGTATTTATTTATTAGATTGAAATAAGACCATGCATATTTCTAACATAGATTTTTCATAGATATGTAAGACTTGTCAATTTAGCACAGTTGCTAAGAGTTTCTCCTAATTAGTTGGTTGTGATTTCAAATCACTGTAAGGAAATGTTAACTTATACTCCCCTAAATTTGGTGAGGGTTATTTTTCTACCGTAACAACAACAAAGTCAACTCCAGACTTGGACTGGAGTTTGACAAAATGAAGAACTACACTTTGCTCATTTTGTGTAGAGACTGTTTAATGGAGTTTTTATGTAAAGTTTCTTTAAAAAAAAAAAAAATAATTGCAGTAATTTCTGAGCTTTTAGCATTGCAGAATGAAATGTATTTTTGATGCATTAGCATCTCTAGTGATTGCTGTAACTGACTGACTGGCTCACATACTGGACTCTAAGTTACATCCCTTGCTCAGTGTGCCAATCTAGATATTTTGGGTTGCATCTAGATGTCAGGAATTGCCTTTTTAGATGATTTTTAATAAAATAAGTAATATTTTTATTTAATTTGTAATAATTTATTAAAAATATCATTTTTATTATGTAATGTTTTAATACAAATGTTGAAGATTAAAGTCATATTTAATTAATATATATCTACAAAATCTAGATGTTTCTATGTGTTTTTTGACTCAATTTTATAAACTTGAAAATAAAGTTGCCCTTGCTAGAGCCTCACACAAGAAAAGAACTAGTGCATCCATGGTCTGACTTTCAGGCTTGTTTCTATTTGGTGTGCAACCATTATATTACAGATGGCATGTTGTACAAAATGGGGTTAACAGGTTTTGGGGCAGGAATTTAGTGGCTACCGCGTTATCAGTTGTATGTGATTATCAAGAGTCTTGCTATTTGACGGGACTTAATTATATGTGCCGATGTGAAAGTCATTATCAAATAGTTTCTCTCTCTTTTTCAGGTTCTCAATGACACCTTTCCTGACCACACATTTTTGATGAATGGGCTCATCCAGGGGGTGAAGGTAAGAGTCACCTGCTTTGTTTTATTTTTTCTTCTTTAACTTTTAGCACTCTGCATTTCTTCTCAAGGGTGCCAAGATTTTGTGCACTTAACTTTTAAATTCATAAACTTGTAATTGATGGAACTCTTCGATGAATAGCATAAAAAATAGTGGAAATCTTCTGTGAATTGAATAGAAAGAAATTTTAAAAGTTCACTAAATGATCAAAGGGAGATAATTTCAATGAAGTTATTTGCCTTGAAATTGACATTCTATTTTCTTTATATGAATTTAAAAGTTAATAACTTTAAAATATTGTAATTTGTGTGTCTGTTCATGTGTGACTGAAATTGACATAACAGCAAAATACAAACCGACTATTGCCCACAGAGTGCTAAAGGTTGAGGTGGTTCTCTTTGTATTTTCTATTTTCTAAGGTTGATGCCAAAAAGTATACACCCCACTCTCAATCGTGAAAAAAAAAAAAAAGGAACAGTTTTGTGCACAATAAAAAATAATTGCTCTTATATTTTCTTTATGAAGAAAAAGTTAACAAAAGAATGCTATTAGGCTCTATTGAACACATGTAGGTGTTGGGGAGTCAGAATATTCTGTTCCTTTATAACTGAACACTGGAAATATGGTTTGTGAAATTTTGGGTGCTTGTGGATTAAAGCCAGTTGTTTTCTAATCATAATAAGAGCCATGTCTGTCACGGTCACACATAGTATCCTATATATAAGAGCTGTGTCTGTCACATTGTAGCAGCCATCAGCCCCTCTTCCTTCCTACCAAACTTTTTGTCCTTTCTCCCCTCTACTTTCCAACCATGTCTGTCACACTTTATAAGTATCAGTAGCAGCCATCAGCCGAGCCTGTTATTGTACACTTATGATAAACCGACAGGTCATTGACTGGTAATAGATAGGAAGAGACCCTTTGTGATGGTAAATATTTGCTCAACAAATAAATAAAGTAATGAGATTGTAATTTCGGACCAAATCTCCTTCCAATTGAAGAAGCCATGAAAGATGAACAAAAACTTGATTAGAATAATTGGCCTTGGTCTCTGGACATTCGATGGGGGAAATCCTGGTGCCTTTCCAAAAATTGAAATCTATTGCTTCACTGAAGGCACAAGCAACCTTTTTGATCTAGTGGGCTACACAAGACATTTTTCATCTTTATCCCGGCCGCACATCCACTTCAGAAATGTCGATCGTATTAGAGAAAGCGTACTTAATTTCTATTTTAGACAATTATATCATTGAGGATTTGTAAAGCCAAAACAATAGTAATTTTATTTTTATATAAAATTGACTCCCTGAGAAAAATGATATAAGATTTTAAATGTCTAGATTGGATGCAGGCCACAAAAAAAGTTGCCATGGGCCAAATCTGGCCATATGTGCTTTACTGTATATGTTGGACTGAGATAAATTGTTTACAAGGGTATTTGGAGGACTACTGCTCACTGCAACTCCTCCAAGTTCCATAAATGTCCATATCAAGCTTTGGTAGACAGTCCCCTTAGTCATAATACCAGTGGATTGGACACAGTGTAATATTTACATAGATCTTTTTTAACAAAATTTAATGTCTGTCTCCATATACCGGCATACATGATAATTTGTTAGAAACTCTTTTCTTCTTGCCAAACAATAATATACATATTATATTATTAATTTTTATAATTTGATTTTTCGTTTGTTCTTCTAACACCAAACAGGGGCCACCTGTTTTTTTCACCAAAGTCGCAAGACTGTGGTTTTAAAAAAACAAACCTTTCAACAAAGTCGCAAGACTGTTTTGGGGGGGTTTTAAACTGATTTTGGCATTAAATGACCCATCAAGGGTTGATACGCCACTAAACAAATTAATCAATTTGTGTACAGACACACATACACGTATATACAATATTTCCCGGCATCGAAGACACTAGTTTTTTGGGGTTTTTTCTCGATGTGTCCTACAACTGAAAGTTATTTTTTCCATAGGCTTATCCTAACTGAATCCCCCCCCCCCTCAAAATTTTGTACTGCTTTTTTGAGGCTGGGAAATCTGGTGTGTGTAATGATGAGGATATAGAAAATCCTTTAAAAAAACCCAACTGACTGTTGGGCTAAGATATGAAACAGGACCTAGGAGAGGATTGTGATCAGATTGTCCAGGATTGCTATTATATAGGACTTTGACTTGACACTGTGACATATATCTGTCAATATTTACTATAAAGCTATTGTATTGTAGAATATAAAAAATAATGTGTAACCTTTTCAATAAAAGGCAGAAGAGGCTATGAGTCTGGTCTTCTTTGGGACCAAATGGTTTTAATTGTTTTTCGGTTCTGACGCACACATTAATCTTTTGTATAATGCATCCAGGGCTACAGGCTAACTTTATTCACTACCGTCCTGGAAAACAATTTTAACCATCCCCCAAAACAATCCTCACCAAATTGAAAAAAAGTTTGTTTTTTTATTTATTTATTAGTTTTTTTTAATCACTGCCTCCACAGGAAGATATTTATTGGTTCCCAAACACATTTTTACTGTCCACGGGACAACGTTAATTTCAAGCCCTGAATGCTTCACATTCACAGGCTGTTCGGTTCATCTTGGTTGTCTCAACAGGGTGTTAGCCAGGGATTTTCTTTCCCCACCTTTTTTATAGGGTTGGGAAGTTTTCCGAGGTCCACATTTTTTGTATTTAATTAAAAAAAAAAAAGCCAAACAGTGGCCAAAATTTGTAAAACAGAGCTCGGCTTAATTGGGGAATTGAAAGTTGGTTTCTATTCTGTCTTCTTTGGCGCATCTTTTGGAAGTGAGAGAAAAAATATCTGTTTATATTGTTAGGGACTTTGGTTTTGTGTGTGTGTAAGTAGGGTGTCAGTGTGTGGATGAGTTTGTAGGAGGTGAGGTGGTGTTTATAACTTTAGTTTTGACTTGTCTATTCAGGGTTGTCCAGTCTTTATGGACATATCTGGTTATCTGATGTATAGCATCCTTGATGTCTATGTGCTGTAAAGTGGTTGGTGTGTGTGTGTGTGTGTAGTTAATATATTGATCCTATATGATCTGCCTTTGTCAGTACAAATTCACGTATTCGTCGATTAGTATTTGTATTTGGCAACTCTGGCAATGGTGTTTTCTTAAGTTGGTTTGGAATTATTTTATTTAAAATCATTTTAAGTCCACAGTTTATTTTTGTTGGTCCTTGCTCAGAACTGTTGGCACTGAATTGGATGGGATTGTGGGCCAACCAATTTGACATCTCTTTAGAAAATCTCTCAACACCTTTTCAGAAAAAAAAGGCAGCCAGATAGTTGCCATTTTGTGGCCTGTCCTCGTTTTGTGCTGGTAACTCTGCCAAATGA
>VCCN01003952.1:2003033-2014924 GCA_006491835.1 Architeuthis dux
TGATGATAATGATATTTTATAGAGGGTTCAGTTCAAAGTTCTCTGAAGGTTACCGACTACGACAGACCCTTGAAGAAGTCTGGAGGGTAGAACAGCCAAAACGTTGTGACCCGTGTTCCCTCTATGCCACACACTGATTAAATTAAAGATTAAATAATAGAAAAATCAATACACTGAATAAATCATTTCTTTTCATTCAAATGGTTCTTCGGACGATTGGCCTCCTTTTTGTTATTTGTGTTGTAGGAGTTCAATCATCCGAAGAACCATTTGAACATTAATGACCCTTCTCAAAGCTATAGAAAAGAACCATTTCAATATTAATGACCCTTCTCAAAGCTATAGAAAAAATCTTTTCTTTTATTAGACACTTTTTGTTAATAGTGACTAACCTTTATTTCTTAAACTTTAAACTTTAGATAAAAGTCAATGATTGTCTCAAAAGTAAAAAATATTTTCTGTACACTGTACTTTAGTTGCTCACAGCCTTTTTGGTACCACACAGGCCATGAAAAAATTAGAGGGAACATTGGTTGTGACTATAACAACCAAGATGAGGACACTAGTTCGAGTAAATCAGGGTATAATAATGATAATTCCTCATCTCAAACTCAGACAGTAACTGATGTATTTTTTGTAAACTAAATTTTTTTTTCTTTAATACTCTTGGAGATGTAATGTGACTGAACAGTTAACTAATTCTCTTGGGAAAGGCATGAATCCATCTCTTCTCTACCTCAGCTGCCAGCTATGGGTAAATAATAGGGCAGACTGGGCTTTCTTCTATGGTTGGCAACCAGTCTGGGAGATGGACAACTCTGACTCCAAATCAACCTGGAGAGGGATGTGCTCTTTCAGGCTATCTAGCCCTTGACACACATGAAATCATGCCCCTACGACACTGCACTGGGTTACGGGGATGAAAGAATAGAAAGCAAAGACTATGTTGATAATTGTTTAACTCTTGAAGTCCTAAAGAGCATGAGGCCAGACAAGTCTTTCTTGCAATACTGCCAATTTACACAGCAGTCTGCCCACAAGCAAAGACACTATAAACATTTGAATAAACAAACCATTTTTTAGCCATTTTCTACTCAATCATTACAGGACTGTGCTTTGGACATAGAAAATGTTCAACAGGATGTTAAGCGTTAACACAAGTAAAAATTAAAGGAAACTCTTCATTTTCCGCAATCTTTTGAGCACCTCTGTAAATCCAAGTGAAAATGCTGTCAAAACTGATGAAGATCAGATCAGATCATCATAGAGAGAGAACCAATGAAGCCAAAAACCTCATTGAATTTGACGGCTAATCTTTATCTGTCTCTGTCCATTCAGTTCTGTCTGGGTTGCTTTCAATTAACTTGGAGTAAAAACAACTTTTTCTTTCCTAAAATAACTTTTATTGTATCGTCCCACCCCCACCGCACATCCCAATCTGTTTCGTTCCGGGGCTGATACATTTACGGGAGGGAAATAAAACATTTTGGTCCATACCGGAGAAAAGGGCACTACCAGTTTCTGCACTGAAGGACGGACAGTGATTGTAGCAGTTCGAAAATCAAGTTTCTTCCTCCTTCTCCTCCCTCAGCCTAATGGTTTGACCCGTTGCTACTGGGTGTCGTACCCTAACTGACTCTAAACTGCCGGCCAATTTGAGAATAGACGTCCTAAAAAAGCGGCGAAGCTGCTTGGTCGGATGTATTCCCTTTGTTCTGACTTCATCGGCCATTTGACCTATTTTCTAGCCCCTAGAATATGATACAGGGCTTTGGTCACATACTCCCCAAAATGTGCGGACACACACAACCAGAGTGTATTTCATTACAATTGTCTTTCGTCGTTGCTCATTCATTTCTAACGTTTTGGATTTTGATAGAATTTCTAAGTGCAACTCTTGACATTGTTCTCTTGGCTTTCTACAGAATTTCCGTTATGTTTTCTTTTTTTTTTTTCTAAAGTAATTTTTCATTCATGTTTCTGAATTCAGCTTGGGATGGGTGAACTGTTTTTGATGTTTGTTCACACAATATCTCCAAAAGTTCTTAATGAATTTCATGGGCTAAGGAAGAGGTGATTCAATTTTGGGGTGGATCCAGGAATTTCTTCTTTTTTTTTTTTTTTTTTTTTTTCTGATGTAGAGATATTTTTCAGATATTAAGACAATTGTCCCAATTATGAAAAATCTAAACTCACACAGTTGCCTCTCCTGCATCATAGCTATATGAGAACTGATTTTCATTCAGTTTTAGTGGTGTTGGCAGAGGTACGCACTCTCGGAGTGGCTTTCTAGTTCATTCATGTTTCTGAATTGAAGCAGGGTGGAAGGGGGTGTCATCTTTGTTTTTTTCCTTTTAATGCTGACACTGTCTTTCTTTGAGCTTTTGTAGACTTTTTTTATTGTCACCACCATATCCTGAACTAAAATATTTTCTTTCATTTTGCTTATCTTTTAAAAATTCCATTCAGTTTTACAGCCCATTGTTCTCCGATAGTTCTCATTTGTTTATTTCTTTGGAACAAATGTAGCATTCACTCTTTAATTATTACATTACCGTGAATTATGTTTGTGGTTTTCTTGGGGCCACTGATTCGTGTAATGTTTTTCAGGGCATGAAATACATTCTCGTTTGAGGAAAAAGACTTTTCTATTCGTGTCATTGTGATATTGAATGTCAAGAACCAGTTTTACTTGTGGCTCTTTTGTTGGGGGACGCAAGTCACTTTTTGGTCTTTTGTGAGGCTGAAACTCCTGAGTCAGCGGCTGAAAAGTTACTTAGTCAACAGGGTTTTTTTTTGTTAAGAAATCCGTTTTATCACTACCTTGTCTTGGTCCAATTAAAAAATATGGCAAGCAAATTAAAAAGACAAGCGAACTAAATCAATGAACACGAGTAATCACGTAGATAAAGTTGCTGCTCCAGTTGCTGCAAATGTTGAGGTTTGAAATTTGTTGAAAGATGTCTCTTAATATATTTTGTTTAACTCATTCTTTCCTGAAAACGACTCGGGTGTGATACAAAACAAATGCTTACTCCCTGAACAATTGCGTTCTTTGCCTGAACCCAACTACAGGCGTGCTATGTAGCGTTTGTTAAATCGGCCCTGATTAGTCATATTAGTGATCTGTAGGGGATCCCTTAGAATCTCAACCAATCAAAATGAAGCTTACGAATCCATATGGAGACACCTTTAACCTAGTTCTATCTTTTATCTATTATTAACTGTAAACGAAACTTAAATATTGATGAGTTTACAGACATTTGTGGACCAGCTACACAATTACCTGATACTGCTAAACAGTTTATAGATAATAATTTATTAAATATTATTGAAAATAAACAACAAAAGTCTTTTTAAAATATTGATAAAAAAACAAAAAAAAAACATTTAAATCATACGCAAATTTAAATCATGCCAATCAATCGATAACACCTTTTTCAATTAACTTTTTGCTGATTTTATTTCACCGAACTTAGAAGTGATACATTGGGAATAATCACTGAAAATCTAGTAAGCTTACATTTAATATTAAGAGATATAGCAATTTATTTACTGCCCATTGTATTTTTTTGGTTGGCAACAGGCTGTTAAATTAGTTTCAGGGCACACAGGCACTTTGTTCGACGAAGGGAGTCAGGCAGGTAACTTATCAAATTTGTCTCTTAGGGAGGAAAGAATTAAATGATAATTAATCCCTGCTACCAAAGTGTTAGGTTATGCATGTGTTCACACATTTATATCTATCTATCTATCTATGTCGCCGGACATTGCCCAGCCCTAACCGTTCATAGTAGAAACTTGAAATCTTCTACACACGCTCGCCTCAATTGTTTTTGAAAATTCCCCTCCAAAATAGGGTTTAATTTAAGCTTATGCTAAATTGGTCACTGGTTAGTGCTTGCTTATTTTTGAAAATTCAGACATTTTTTTTAGTGATCACAGTCCAACTTTTTAAATGATCATCCCCAACACAGCATATATGGGTGGAGGGGATGCATAATTTCTCTTGGAATTCTAGATTATAGGCATGATCGTTGCCCTCATTGTCTGCAATTTTTAATCAACGCTACCCACAACACTGGTTTATTGCTAGGTTTAGGTTATTCATGTGTTCACACATTTATATGTATCTATGCATCCGGACTTTGCCCAGCCCTAACAGTTCATAGTAGAAACTATACTCAGTGAGTAAGGATTTTGTTTTTTTGAAAATACCCCCTCTAAATAGAGGGAGGGAGGGGGGGGTGTTCAATATGCAATGTAAGTTTATGCTAAATTGCTCACTAGATTGTGCCCGCTTGTTTTTTGAAAATTCAGACCTTTTTAGTGATCACAGCCCAACAAAGGGCGAGAGAAGTAACTTATTCATTGATCATCTCTTTTTCCAGCTTTTTTAATTGATCACCCCCAACAAGCATATATGGGTGGTGGTGATTCATAATTTCCCTTGGAATGCTAGTTCATTTTTAATTTTAAGTTTGAGTGATCCCTAATCTTGATTCGCACTGGCCAACATCTAATGTTTAATTCAGTAAATCTGAAAAATAATAAATCTGATAACCAAGTTAAAACTAAAGATGAATCGACATTTAAACCAAATATATTAATTTCCAACCAAAACACATTTATGTTCATAGAGATTTCTAATCTGAGATTCAATAGGGCTTTGTCAGGTGTAGATGTACAGATGCCCTATGAATTATTTTGTATTCACTCAAAGATAACCACTGAGCGGGCATCAGTCTATTCGCAGTTACTGAGTGAGCCACAACCTCGATTCACACTGGACAACATCAAATGTTTAATTCAGAAAATCTGAAAAAGTAATAAATCTGATTCCTAAGTTAAAACTAAAGATGAATTCACATTTAAACAAAATATATTAAGAGACCAGTTTCCACTAATTTCACTTAAAAAATTAACATTTGAAATCTGAGTAATCACATATATACAGTTAAGGCGACAGTTGTTGTCGCAGTAACTGTATATATATGTGATTACTCATGTTCATCGATTTAGTTTGCTTGTCTTTTTAATTTGCTTGCTGTATTTTTTAATTTACTTTTATAATCCCCAGCTTAGCTTTAGTCATTATCTGCACTAATAAAGTAAATATTTCTGGTGATGAGGATAACAAATCTGGTTAAGTACTAAAATTTACAGTTAGTTTTGGTATTCATTAGGAATCAAGTGTTACTGACCTACAAAACAGGACTATTAACTCTTAACATCCAAAGCCCAATCCTGTAATGATTGAGCAGAAAATGGGTTTGTTCATTCAAATGTTTATAGTGTCTTTACTTGTGGACAGATTGTTGTGAAAATTGGCAGTATTACAAGAAAGACTTGTGCTGCCTCATGCTCTTTAGGATTTTCAGCCATGTTTGTTTACGTGCGGCCTCGTGCTCTTCAGGGCTTCAAGAGTTAAATGTATAACTTTTATGAAAACTTTTTAACTGTTTGTTTCTCTGATGATGGGGAAGTGATCTTGTCTTCTTCTCCAAGAAAATTGTTGCTCTATGCCTTGATCTAATTGTGTGCCTATTTTAGAAACTGTCAACATAGGTTTCTTTCAGTTTTCAGATTGGTCTGCCTGGCTATGTATGTATCATACATACAAGTCACACCAATAGAGCTAGAGGGCTGAAAATTTCAACATTTACCCCTTATGTCTAGAAAATCTTTTGAAAATTTAGTTTTTTAGTGGGTGGGTTCAGTTTGCAATGTAAGTTCATGCTAAATTGATCACTAGTCTGTGACCACTTGTTTTTTGAAAATTCAGACTTTTTTTAGTGATCAATGCCCAACAAAATGCGAGAGAAATAACTTATTCATTGATCATCTCTTTTTCCAATTTTTGATCACCCCCATTACTGCATGCTTCCAAAAGAGTTTGGTCACACAACTTTTTTTATTGAATGACTAACGAAACCTGTTTTTTCTTTTCCTTTCAGGGAATGCTGTCGTTCCTGAGTGCCCCACTGGTAGGAGCCCTTTCAGATGTTTGGGGGAGGAAACCCTTCCTCCTCTTGACGGTGTCCTTTACATGTGCCCCCATCCCACTTATGAAGATAAGTCCATGGTACGTATCTCTTGTCAATAATTTCTCAAACACTCTTACCGTAACCCTTTATAGGGAACCCCTAAAAATATTTTAGATTTCAAAACAACCTTTGTGCATCTTAAACTAGACCTAATTACAAGATATTTTGAGTTGAAAGTTTTCTGAATTTTTTATTTTATTTATGGGGGCAAAACCCCCTCTGATGAAGTGATCATATGTGGTGCCTTGCCCAAAAAGTGACCAAAAATATTAATAAATTAAAGTAGAAAGTTAAATAAAACATAGAATTAAAGAATAACATTCAATATAATGAATAGATACAAAAAATTGATATTGACCAAAAAAAAAAAAATTAATCAAAAGTTACTCACCTTGAATTACAATTTGAATTTGCCAGTATGAATCTAAAAGTTAATAACCTTCACTGCCTCATCAAGGACGTTTTCTCACAAAACTGGCATTTTTCAATGGCAAGTGCATGACGGTGGAGAATGCAATGACTCTTATCAGCAGAAGCTGTCCAAGGTGTGCCTGCAGATTGCTTGGTCGTTTGCTAACTTGTAACTTGATTTCATTCACGCTGCGTAAAGTTTACTCCTTATTATGTATAGAAAAACTTCTTTTTTTCCTTCAAAATTCCACTCTAAATACTTTTTTAGAGGGGGGGTTCAGTTTGCAATATAAGTTTATGCTAAATTGATCCCTTTGTGTCCACTTGTTTTTTGGGAAAATTCAGCCTTTTTTTTTCTTTCTTAAGTGATCACTGCCCAACGAAAGGCGAAAGTAACTTGTTCATTGATCACCTTTTTTTCCAATTTTTAAATTGATCACCCCAACAAGGCATGCTGCCAAAAGTTGTTGGTTGCGCAACGGTTTCTATTGAGTGAATAACCAGACTTGGTTTTTTAAAAAAAAATCTCCAGTTATTGTTGCTGTCATTCTAATGTGTTGTGCTTTGCGGCCTGCCATGTTCTCTAAATGGTGTTTGTCCTGCAGACACTTGCCTCACAAGGAATGAATGATTTTGCCTGTCTATTCAAGTGACCATTTCACAATGCGTTGACATTGTCTCTGTCTGGTGGTCATTTCTGCTGGACATTGTCATGGACACTGAAGGCCAAAGTGACTGGCCTTCAAAGTCTGGACTTCTTTTTTCTTCTTTTTTTTTTCCTGATTGCATTTCACATAGATGTCGCCTTTTCCATCTGCCATCGAAATGGCTCCACCTTTTGGACTGCCAGTAAATATTGACAGAGATAATTAATCTTTTAAGATAGTTTCTCCAAGTTTAGGAAGGTCAGTGCCGAGCTCCTACTTGAATTTTGTCTCTTATCTGCTTTTTGTAATCTAGTGGTTGAAATGTTGTTAGGAAGTGCAGAGTGGACGAACGCTTAATGGCACAGAGAATGGAATTGGCGGGCAGAGTTCAATCTCCAGCTGGGACAGTTTGTGTTCACTTTGTACTAGAGGGAAAGGCATGAATCCATCTATTCACTATGGGTAAATAGTTGGGCAGACTGGGCCGTCTAGCCATGGTTGATAACAAGTCTAGGAGAAGGGACAACTCTAGTTCCAAACCAGCCTGAAGAGGGATGGGCTCCATAAGGCTATCTTGCCTTTGACACACCCATGATGAAATTATCTCTCTAACGATCCTGCACTTTTTTAAAGGTTAGAATGTTCATGAATAGACAAAGCAGTTTTCTTGTTCCTACCACTTGATTTATGACTTGTTTCTACCTCTTGATTTTATATCTGTTTTAAATGACTTTGTAAAAGGCATGAACTTCAAAACATCTACCCTTGCAAATATACACTTCTATACATGAAAAACTAGAAATTTGGCAAAATTTGGTTGTTTAGTTGATCACTTGTGACCTGACCTCGGAGGGCATATTTGGCAGTCTTTCAGGAATTCTTTTTACTGGCAAGTAGCCTGCAAAACTTATGGTTTTGGTTTTGTGCTTCCAAATCTTTTTTTTCTGGTTTAATGAGCAAATTTGATCAGTCCGCCCCACCCTCCCCTAGAGTGTTGACAATATTTAAATTCCTGATTATATTTTGTACTGGTCTACTCATGCCGTTAAAAAATGACTGCCGTATTTAAATAATTTGCAATTGCATTGTGCTTGAAATATATCATACACATTATGTTTCTCTGCATTTTCTTGTTTATGTTCGACGGAAGAATACTCTATAATTAACATTTGATAATTATCTCCCTTGACAAATGTATCAGACATACACCCGTCGTATTATATAAGTGGCTTGGCTCAAGCCAGCTTATATATGGTAGTTTATTCTTTTCTTCTTCAGTCGGAATTAAGACAGGTCTGCTTAATCACTCCATAATAACCGTCACGCAACCAATGTCAAGTTGGGAGCATGCCTAGTTGGGGGTGATCAATTAAAAAATTGGAAAAAGGGTGCTCACTGAATAGGTTACTTCTCACTCCTTTTGTTGGGCCATGATCACTATAAAACCAGTGTGAATGTTGCCGGACACAAACTAAGGGACCAATTTAGCATAAACTTACATTGCAGATTGAAGCTCCCACTAAAAACCTATTATGGGTGGAATTTAAAAAAAAAAAAATTTTTTTTCTAGACATAATAAGGAGTAACTTTTTAAAATTTTCAGCCCTCTCTCCATTGGTGCGGCCTGTACGTGTGATACATACACAGCCAGCCAGCCAGACCATCTTAATAAATTGTAATGAAATACACTCTGGTTGTATGTGTTCACACGTTTTGAGGAGATAGATTGATATGTGACCAAAACGCCATATCATGTTAATGGGGCTAGAAAATAGGTCAAACAGCCGACCAATTCAGAACAAAGAAAATGCGTTCGACCAATCGGGCGGCAGTTTAGTCAGTTAGGGTCAAACCAGCTAGGAAGCTTGGCTCCTCAGCCCGTTAGGATGAGGGAGGAGAAGGAGAAAGAAATTGAACTGCTACAATCACTCTCGGTAAAGAAACTTGTTAGAATTTTTAACAGAAACAGAATTCAATACCCCTGGTGGCCCGCAAACCGGCCTCGCATCGAAGCTATCGACAGGAATAAAATGGATCCATATTTTCAATTGAAAATAATGAATTTTGTTGTCTTTCCATCCAACCACGTGGGATAGCCTTTTCTCTGGTATGGACAAAATGTTATATTTCCCTCCGCAGAATTTTCAGCCCTCGGGAAAGAGACATCTCATGTCGGCAGAACATATACAAGATGATTATATTACAAGAAACCTATGTTGACAGTTTTGGTTGACAGTTTCTATTTGCAAACTCTAACTGCACTTCGTAACCCCAAGTAACGGCTTTGTGGCCAACAGCAGAGAATCTCTGATATTAACGTGTTTGGCTCTTCTTAGTTAGGGTTTCTATAAACACTACTGACTATCACGCGACTATCACATGGTTGGAGTAATTATTTGTCTCCCCAGTGTGGAATATGACATACGGTCGAGTTTAAAGTGGGTACCCCTCCCCACACACACACACACACACACACACAGATGGATTGGAATCTATCATTCAACATCGTTCAGCTGCTTGGCCCAATCTTAAAAAATTATTCCAAGTTGCTACGTTATGAAAATATAACTTTTTTTTTTTTTTAAAATTTTTAAAAAACTTTTTCAAAGCCATTTAATACTCGAGTAATTTTTTAAGAATAATAAGCTTGCGACCCAGCAATTTTCTTTTTTGTATTCGCAATAAAACATTCCATAATGATTAGCTGCTTATTTTTATTTTATTTGAAGAAAGTAAAGAAAAAAAGGTTTGTATGTATTTCACTATTATTAACCCCTTTTCAGAATGACTGGCCGGCCAAACACTTGCGTTTGTTAACAGCTGAATCTGGTGGTGTACCTCGAAATTAGCAATATCATTATATTTCATGAGTAAAAATGCCTTAACCATATAGCCGGAGCATAATCTGACCAGAATATATGAATGGCCGTGCATGATAAGTGCCCAACAAACCATTTTTAAAAAGTTGATATTTTCGTTATTTTTAGAGCTACAATTTTATTTTGAAGCTTGAACACTCTGCATTATGATTCATAGTGTTTGTGATGAAGAAAGAATTATGATACCTCAGAGTTAACGTCCTCACGTATATGCATGCTGTAAATGCCGCCATTTGCAATGTAAACGAAGCACACACGGGGGAGCGGTTTTTATGATAACGGCAGTGAATGAGGTGCCTGTATGTTATGCCAGCTTAATTTGAATATGTGAAAAGTCGGCAGCTACTTAAGAGCGCAGGAGAGAGGCCAGGGCAGAACGTGGCAGATTGTGATCCATAATGGATTTGTGAACGTGGATGCAAGTGAATTCTTCGAAGAGAGATTGGATCGGATCATAGCAGTGTTAGTCTACCGTATTGTTTGTTCCTGACTGGTTTCAGCGCATTTGGTATTGCGCTATCTCTTAACTTCTGCAACTGAGCGGTGTTGTGTGTCTTGACTCCTTTAGTGCGTTTGGTTTGGCGCTATCTCCATGAACTCTTACGCACAAGCTGTGTCATGTGTTTTGACTTTGTTTTCGGGCACGTCAATTTAATTTGAAGCTTAAACACTGTAGGGTTTTAACCCTACAGTGTTCAAGCTTCAAATTAAATTTTTTTAAAGTGAGCATTGTAGCTCTAAAAATAACGAAAATATCAACTGGGCACTTATCATGCGCTGCCATTCATATATGATATAGAGGGATAAGCGTGTGTAGATAGCTCAAAAATTGAATTTAAACTTGAATTACTTTAAAACTGGTAAAATTTAGAAATGGATTCAGTTTGGAGTGAAGTGTATGAGTGAAGTGTATGAGTGAAGTGTATGAGTGAAGTGTATGAGTGAAGTGTATGAGTGAAGTTTCAATTTTCCAAGATGTCAAGTAACAAAAAATGTATTTTCTATAGTTTTGAGAAGGGTCATTAATATTCAAATGGTTCTTCAGACGATTGAACTCCTTCTTGTTGTTTGTGTTGTAAACACAATGTTTCGGCCAATCCGTTCTTCGGCTTTTTTCAGGTGTAAAATCCGAGTGATGGGTTAAAACAGTTCGACTAATTGCATTAGCCAGACAAGTGTGGATTTCAACTAAACCTGACAAGACAAAGATACAGAAACACCCGGGCCATGTGCTATAAGGGTTATCTTCTTTAAACATAATTCTGTTTTAACCCATCACACTCTGATTTTTCACCTGAAGAAGGCCGAAAAATGGATCGGCCGAAACGTTGTTTTTACAACACAAATAAGGAGTTCAATCATCCAAAGAATCATTTATACAAAAAATGTGTTAATTTTCCCTGTTTGATGGGAAATGAAAGGAAAGATTGTAATTGTCTGTCCATGTCTGAATTCTGTTTGGCTACAAAACAAAAGTTTGTTTTCATTTTTGCTAAATTGTCTTTATTTTTCTCGTTCTTTTCAGGTGGTACTTTGCAATGCTGTCCATATCAGGCATTTTTGCTGTCACATTTAGTGTTGTGTTCGCCTATGTGGCTGATGTTACCTCAGAGGAAGAACGTAGTGCAGCTTATGGATTGGTGAGGAGTCCGAGTCCCTTTGTCTTGTCTATTTTTCTTGTGCTGTGCTGACCATCCCCCCCCTGCAACAACATGCTTTAGACACGCACACTCCTACATACGCGCACGCTCTCTTCTCTCTCACACACATATACACACAGTCTTCTCTCTCACACACGCATATACAGTCTTCTTTCTCTCATGCATATAGTCTTCCTTCTCTCTCACACACATATAGTCTTCTCTCTCTCACACGCATATACACAGCCTTCTCTCATGCATTCTCTC
>VCCN01003952.1:2026853-2043688 GCA_006491835.1 Architeuthis dux
TCTGTCCACACCTCTCGTGGTTGGTTGCCGCCCCACCCCTGTGACTTAGAGACGTGACACTTCAGTCAAGATGTTTTCTTCTACCTGTGTATACGTGTATCTATATATACATATATACACATGACTGTTGAAACAAAAAAAATAATGAAAATATTTGTGTTGTCTATAATTTTGAAGATTCAAAGGGTTTTTCGAACAATTGAACTCCTCCTTGTTGTCTATGTTCACACAACACTTAGGCAGATCCATTCTATGGCCTTCTTCAGGTGTACCCTTTGTATGTAAAGAGAGGGACACCTTTTTGTGGTTGTGCAAAGTAATGGTCGAAAACTTTTATTTGTGTTAGATGCAACGTCTGTAACGTAGGTTGCAGTTGTTTTTTTAACTCCTTTCTTTGTTAGACGAAGACTTCCACTTCTGGAAAAAAAGAGTCGCTCTATTTAAATACAGATAGTACACCAGAAGAAGGCCGTAGAATGGATTGGCCAAAACATTGTGGGAATAACAAGAAGAATGAGTTGATTTGTCTGAAAAACTCTTTGAAAATATTTGTTTTAGTTATGTTTTAAAAAAAACCTTTGTTTAGCCATTGTCAAACGCAGTACAAATTTTCTTGACAAAAAAACTGCTGACGTCATATTTCACAATTTATAAATTACAAAAAAGATGAAAATTCTTTTGTAAATAATTGAAAAAGATTTTAAAATCCTTCATAACCCCCCCCTGCCCCATGCCTCACAGTAAAAATTTGTCTCTGCCGTCATTGATGAAAGAAAAGAACTTGATTTCCCATCAGCCTTTGTTCTTGTTGAGATTTCTGCAAGAAGATGGCCTCTTTCTGTCTGACCTTTTAACCTGCTAAATGCGGCCAATAGCAAAGAGTAATAGTTATCTATTGCAAGATAAAAGCCCTGACTCACAGATAGAACTGAGTTGCCATCGATCACAATAAAATTGATATTGAGTTAGCCATAGAACTGCAATGACGGACATTCCCGTCATCCGCTGTTAGGGCTGGGTTCTATTTACCTTGACCCATTTGGGGGCGGGATGAAAATATCCCCCCTTCATCATAGGCAACTCCTCGTGGACCAACTTCGGCTGTTCAGTAATTCTTGAAATTTGGATACATAAAAAAAAATGGCAAATAAAATTCTATGAATATTTTTCTTCACGTTTTAACGATTATTATATTATAAATTCCTGTTTTGGTTAACCGTCTTTTTTTTCTCAAGATAAATGTTTTATCACGTTCCCGATGTTCCTGAATCGTTATCAAATGTAACAAATCTTTGATGTGTGTGAGGAATGCTGCAGTTGTGGGTACAACACGTATGCGTCTTATCCAACACATTTAGAATCTGCCTCATCTTGATATGGACATTTTTTTTCTTTCTAGTCTCAATACCAACATTTTTTTTCTTTCTAGTCTCAATACCAACTTTTCTTTTCTAAATTGATGTTAAAAGTATCTGCTTAACAAAAATAACAATGAGTTTATTTGTCTGAAACTCTTTGAAAATATTTGTTTTTAGTTATGTTCTTAAAAAAAAAACCTTTGTTTAACCATTGTCAAACACAGTACAAATTTTCTTGACAAAAATTCCTAACAACTGAATTTTCTGTTCATTTCTCTTCATTTTATTTTATTGCCATTTGTACATCGCTGTATATGTCGGACTCTAAGGCGAATGGTTTACAAGGGTATTTGGAGGACTCCTGCTCACTGCAACTCATCCAAGCCCCATAACAGTCCTTATCGATATTTGTCTTTATAACTTTTAAGAAGAGTCATTAACATTTCGACTTTTGTTTCGGACAATCAAATCTCTTCTTCCCATCTTTGATGTTGGCTGATCCATTCTTCCGCCTTCTTCAGGTGTATAATTCCAGAAAGGAGTCAAACCATTTTTTTCTCACTCTTTGCCTCTTTCCTTGGATTACACACCTGACTAGAGCTGAAGAATGGATCAGCCGAAACATTGTGCTGACAGCATCATGGACGGGAAGAAGAGATTCGATTGTCCGAACAAGTTGGAATGTCCATATCGAGCTTTGGTAGATGGCCCCCTAGTCATAATACCAGTGCATAGGACGCAGTGTAGTATTCCCATAGTTTTTAGAAACAAAATTGTCCGTCTTGTGTAGCGACATATACACAGTATCTTAGAGACAAAGATTTAAGTGGGCAATTGTGGATGGACTCTGGTTTTAATATGGACGAAACTTAAGAGAGAGAGATAGAGAGAGAGAGGTGACCAATTTGAGAATTGGGCCAAAAAGATTGGGGACAGGACAAAAAAGACACACCCAAGGGTGGGTAGGGAGAGGGAAGGTCTCTCCTCCTCCTCTTCTCCGACTTGCTCTTTGCTTTCCATCTGTATAAAAAGACGAGGCTGGTTATGGGGCCAGTGAGTGCTTGCCGTCATTCCAGTCTGGTCGCAGACATTTGACCCTCTTACACAACAGTTTTGTAAATATTCTTGTTTATTGACTGTCAATTTTGTGTCTTGATCATGTACTGCAGTGTCGGTGACACTGCTTACCACCAACAACAACACGAGTTGAAGTAGCCAGACTGGTTGACCACCTCTTAGTCAGTCTGGGAAGAAATGGTGGCAATGGGGAGATAACTCTTGAAAAACACCCAGACTAATTTCATTTCTATTGACTTGGGCTGACATACTTCAATTCATGTTTGAAAAAAAAAATAATAAAAAAAATTTTAAAAGCCCCCAAAAAATAAAAAAAGCCAAAAATAATTAATGATAATAATAAATAAATAAATAATAATAATAATAATAAATTGAAAAATCTTTAAAAATCCTGAAAACTGAATGAAAAATAAAGTCTTTATGCCATGTTATGTGTTTGTTGCTGTTTTGATTTGAAAAGTGGGTTTGAAACATTGGACTTGGATTCGACAGGGTGGCACAAGAGTCGCGAAGAGGTTTAAAACAATCATAACTGTTTATATTTTAATATTTTTTGTTTTTCCTCTTAGATTATATGAGGGAACCCTTCAAAATTCATCTTGGGGAAAAGTACACAACAGAGAAATAAACTAAAATAATAGAATTCTACTTTGAATACCTTTTTAACGTTAACCCAAGAGTTGTGGTCACCCATGAACAGGGAGACAATTTTCAATCCAAAATACTTAAAATCGTATACGTCAGCAGAGGTGCAGATCTCCATTGAAATGTTATTGAAAGAGCAAGAATTTATGAAGTTCAAAATAGCAGGCATTTGAAAGAAACAGTTTTCCGTATATAGGTTATGATAATTCTAAAGACATTTTATTAGTTGAGAACCTATATTTGTCTGGCACCGGTGTGAACGACTGCTAAACTAGCCTATTTACCTTTACAATTTAGGCCGCTCGTTTAGCAGTCGTTCACACTGGCGCCGGGCAATATAGGTTCTCAACTAATAAAATGCCTTTGTAGTTATCATAACCTATATAAGGAAAATTGTTCATTTCAAATCTTTATTAGAGAACTGCATTATATTCGTGCCTAAAAAACGACAACAAAGTGTAAGATTAAAAGAGTCCTTCGTTAGCTCGGTCGGAAATGCGTTCCATGCGGGGATTGAACCCACATCCACTCTGGAAGCAACCTTATATGCAGGTTCTGCTCTACCGATTGAGCTAACAAAGTTCTCATGGTAGGCAGGAGTCTTTTAATCCTACACTTTGCTGGCCTCTACATTCTCAGTATGATATCAAATGATGGATAAATTTATATCCGACAGAATGATAATTATAAAGACATTTTATTAGTTGAGAACCTATATTTGCCCAGCACAGTGTGAATGACTGCTAAACGAGCCTTTATTCACATTTACGATTTAGGCCGCTCATTTAGCAATCGTTCACACCAGAGCCGGGCAAACACAGGTTCTCAACTAATAAAATGTCTTTATATCCGACAGAATATGATAATTATAAATTTATCCATCATTTGATTTCATATAAGTTATGTAAATTCCCCTTGTTTATATATTTCATTTGTTAAAAACATTTTTTTTAAAAACTAAAATGGTATGTTTTAAATCCCTTTGTGGCTTGTGCATGACCAGAGCACTGTGTGTGTTGCTCATTGCTCTCCACAATGAATTGCAGTTTGAATTTAGAGTTGCCTCTCTCCTAGACTGGTTGCCAACCAAGGCTTAAGTGTCCAGTCTGCCCGGCACTTATGATTTTACAAGTCTACAAAACTGTTGAGTGCATAAGGAGGTATGAACACTTTCGGCCCAAATCTCTTTTTGAGAGGGTGTAAGTGCGATGGAACTTGAAATCCAGCATTTGGGGATTGGAGGTGGGGAGTGGCTGAACAGTTAAAAGCACTTTGCACTAATGCCCTTGGGAAAGGCATAGATACATCTATTCTCCCCCTCAGCTATGGGTAAAATATCAGGGCAGACTGGGCTCTATAGCCATGCTTGCCAATCAGTCTAGGTGATGGGCAACTCAAACCTTTGTGGTGGTGTAATAAACATTATAATTCTTCTTAAAATCATTTGCATCTATTGATAGCACTACATATTCCAGTAATCTATTCTAAAGTCCTACCATTCTATTGCTAAAAGATAATTTTCTGATATTCAATCTACTTCTATTTGCTTCTACCGTATATGTGTGGCCTCTGTCCCTTGTACTCCCTTCTAGTAAAATAAATATCAAGGTTTACTACTTCTAAACCACACATAATTTTAAACATTTCTATTAAGTCTCCCCGATCTCTCCTATTTTGTAACAATGTTAATCCTAACACTTTTAGCCTATCCTCATAACTCCTACTTTTAAAGTTACCTAGTGCCTATTTTAGTAAAATCTTGTTTTATGGTTAAAACTCTGTTTTTGAAGGGTAAAGAAGTGAAGCTATAAAACGTCTTAATATTAAGTAAATAATGTGAAATTGTTTTATTAAACATAAAATCAATATAAATGTACATTTAGTGTGGAAGAAAAGGTCTTTTCAATGATTTTCAGTCATGGTTTTCATCGGGCGATCAGTAACGTTTTAAATAAAGCAATAATGGGAAAACCTTTTACCTGGTCATAAAAACTGATTTGAATTCAGCACGTTAAAACTGTTGTGTGGCTGTAAGGGAATTCAACAGAATGGTAGATATGCTTAGACAATGTGGAAAAGAAAGATTGAACATAGCAGGGTCATGTGATCATCCTTGTTCTGTAGTGTGAATGAAATGTGTTTTGTATGTTCAGGTGACCTGGTTTGTTAAATGGGGAGTTACTCCATAGCCATAAATCACACCCACTATTTAAACACGCCACACACTGACCCTTTCTAAAAAGTAACTCCCCATTTAACAAACCAGGTCACCTAAACATGTTTGAATCTCTTCTGATGACATTGTTCATAATGACGAAATGCATAAAAATTTATCTTGATAATAAACATGTTTGAGACGTAATATGCTTTTCTCAATCTTTCTTTTCCACATTATCTACTATCTACCATGTTAATCTATATAGAATCATTTTCTATAGTTTTGAGAAGGGTCATTAATATTCAAAGAAGCAGCTCATGTCAAAATGTCGACTAAATGCATTAGTCAGACAAGTCCAGAGTTCAACCCAATGTGGCTTCCGCTTCTCAACAGACCTAAACCCAACAAGACAAAGACACACAAAGACCCGGTCCCTGCGTTATAAGGGTTACCCCGCCCTTTAAAAACAAAACTTTTGTTTACCCTATCACACAACAAGGAGTTCAATTGTCTGAAGAACCATTTGAGTATATAGAATCAGTTTAAAAAATCTTGACAGCACAAATACTGCTGACCATTGTAATTATTATTTCTTAAAAGACATGACCAGATTTGGTGTATAGTGTAGAAATAGTATTAACCCTTTTAGTGCTCTCCACAAAGATTTTTGTAGATGGCATTCCTGGGTCACAACAGCTAAATACAAATATCTTTGTTTTTTAGCAGTACTTTACTTCTCTGGTGTAACTATATTAATCACCACTACCCACAACACTGGTTTATTGTTGGGTTTAGGTTATTCATGCGTTCAGACATTTATGTGTATTCGGACTTTGCCCAGCCCTAACCGTTCATAGTAGAAACTTGAAATTTTACGCACTCCCTTCAATGAGTGAGGAAAATGTTTTTTGGGAAAGTTCCCCTCTTAAATAGGTTTTTAGAGGGGGGTTTAATATGCAATGTAAGTCTATGCTAAATTGGTCACTAGTTTATGCCTGTTTGTTTCTTGAAAATGTTTTTGTGATCACAGCCCAACAAAAGGCCTGAGAAATAACTTATTATCCTTTGTTCATTTGTAATGTAATTGTAATTTTAAAAAATAACCCGTGTCTCTTGTCAAGGAGGCCGTCTCTCATAGGGTGAGGGCGTTTAAAAGTTGTAACCTTATAGTCAATAAAGGATAATGGTGCTGTACAATTGTTTTATATAACCCTAACTTAATGTACCCATATAAAAGGTATTATTCATGGATCTCCCCTTTTTCCAACTTTTTAATTGATCACCCCCAACACAGCATATATGGGTGGCAGTGATTCCTAATTTCCCTTGGAATGCTAGTCTGACTATATGACCCAGTTTCCTGTCTCATCAGTGGTCTCTAGGAACCGGGTAGCACAGTAGGGAGTGTTAGTAGTACAAGCAGGATAATGTGGCGGCAGTAGTAGTAGTAGTAGTAGTATTAATGCAGTATTAGTATGACTAGTGCAGACAGGATAATGTTGACCGTGGAAGACAGGAGATCAATAAGACTCAACGTCACTAATTAATGAGTAGAGATAATCTCCAATTAAAAACCAAGTCTTAATCTAATCCGTATCTGTTTGAGAGATTTGTTAAGCTTAGCTTAGTCTGGCTCAAGGCCACAATAATGAGACATCCAGGGATTTGTACTCATTATACTATCAATGGTCTTTGAGATAAGCGTGGTAACCATTGCGCCAAAGCAGGCATCCTAGCCACTCTGATAGAAGTACGTCCATCCAGGAAGCAAAAAGCGAACAAAACTAGCATTCCAAGGGAAATTATGAATCACTGCCACCCCTATATGCTGTGTTGGAGGTGATCAATTAAAAGATTGGGCTGTGATCATAAAAAAATGACTGAATTTTAAAAAAAACAAGCCGGCACAAACTGGTGACCAATTTAGCATAAGCTTACATTGAAATTGGAACCCCCCCTCCCATAAAACCCTATTTCGGAGGGTAATTTTTAAAAAAAAAAAAAAGAAAAAAAGCAGCATTTTCCCTTTTCATTGAGGGAAGTGTGTGTACACAATTTCAAGTTTCTACTATAAATGGTTAGAGCTGGGCAAAGTCCAGATGGAGAGAAAGATAAAATTGAACCACCCCCCTCTAAAAAAATCAATGTGTGAACACATGAATAACCTAAACCTTTGGTAGCAGTGATTAACAAGAACTAATCCTCACCTAATTCAGGGGAGTAAACTCTCCACTGTTTGTCTATCACGTCAAACAGATATATAAAATTAACATTCCCCATCTGTGATTTGAAATCACAACCAAGTGATTGCTAGGCGACTGTCTTACCAACTGAGCTAAACTGACACGTCTTATATATTTACAAATTTATTTCTTAAATATAGAATACAAGAGTTACAGTAATCAGTCGGAAGAGAAGTAGGAGTGGTGTTTATCCCTGCAGCAGCCAGGCTTGTTATAAATAGATTAAAAAAAAAAAAATATTTTCACTTTTCATTGAGGGGAGTGTGTGTACAATATTTCAAGTTTCTACTATAAACACTTATGTATCTAGGCAAAGTCTAGATACATATCAATGTGTGAACACATAACCTAAACCTTTGGTAGCGGTGGTTAAAACACTGCATGTTCCCTTAGAAAAGTTAAATTATTCTATACCTTTTCCCAAGCAAATTAAAAATTAGAGCAAGCAAATTAAAGACTAAGGAACACAACTTCGTACTTAAAAATTATGAATGTTAGCTTTTGGTGCGGACAAACGAAAGGAAAACATGAATTTTATTAATAGACAAGTTTCAACTAATTTAATTCCAAAAATTCACATTTGCAGTAAAATATCAGTAAATGTAATTATTTGATTATTCATGTTTAGCATCTAAGTGTTATGATATCCTGCAACAAAAAGGTTATTCCGGGGTCAGACACCTGTGCGGAAATGTAAGTGACCCCAATCACCTTAGGAAATAGGTATATTGCGTGGGTGTCAAACAAACAGGATATGGGGACCGGAAATGGCACCTGCGTAGGTGTTCGAGAAACCTATAAAGCATACCCGAACACCGGACAGAAAACTGAGAGGACCCAAGGAGGCAGACCGCCTAGGGCTGGGAAGACATAAGACCGAGTTCCCCTGTTGGAAACGGTCTCTCGGCACCAATCATCTCTCACCCACTCTTCATTCTCCGGCCAACAGAGTGTATGTTATGTAATAAAAATATGTCCAGTCTTTGAGTTTCCTTTCTATCCAAGTCCAGGACATTCACCTGCTATACAGCATCAGTTTTCTTGCCCTTGTTTTTAATTTGTTTGCTGTATTTTTTTAATTTGCTCAAAGTAGTCTTTAATTTGCTTGCCTTAGTTTTGGATTTGCTTGCTGTATTTTTTAACTTGCTCGGGAAATTTGTAGACTTCAGATTCTTCTAAGAAAGCCTGTGCTATTTACAACTGGAATTATGATAATTATAATGACATTTATTAGTTGAGAACTTGTATTTGCCTGGTGCCGGTGTGAGCGACTGCTAAACGAGCAGCCTAAATCGTAAATGTGAATAAGGAAACATACTCTGTGCTGGGATCTGTGCTGGTTCTGCTCTACCGACTGAGCTAACGAAGATCTCATGGTAGGCAGGAGTCTTAATCCTACACTTTGTTGGCTTCTCTACTCTCACGTTCATATTTTAGGCATGAATATAATGTGGTATGAAATCAAATGATGGATAATTTTATATCTGACAACCTGTTTGTTGCCACGGACGAGATTACTCGTCTAATCAAGTGGCCAGTCCAGTGCCACGGATGAGATTACTCATCTTACGATAGTGTGTTATTCTTTCACAAGATGGCAGCACCTCCTTTATGCAAATACAGGAAATTTGCATATTTACTTGAGTGATATGACAACTAGTGAATGATTTTCAGCAAACAGGTAAAGGCCTTGTCCCACACTTCCTCCCCTCAAAAAAGCTATTTATTGTATTTTCCAATTCATCCCAAGGCAATAAAGTTGCTTAGGAAAATATTATTTGTCAAACTCCAGTCCAAGTTGGACTTTATTTTCACCCCCTAACAACAAGAACAATCCTCACCTAATTCAGGGGAGTAAACTCTTCACTGTTTGTCTATCACGTCACGTTAAACTAAGCCGATATCTAAAATTAACATTTCCCTACCATGATTTAGAATCACAACCAAGTGATTAGTAGGCAGATCCCTTACCAACTAAACTGACAAGTCATATATTTACAAATTTCAAATAGTTCTTCGGATGATTGAACTCCTTTTTGTTGTTTGTGTTGTTAACACAACGTTTTGGCGGATCCATTCTTCGGCTTTCTTCAGGTGTAATATGTCGTGTTAACAAGACAAACAACAAGGAGTTCAAGCAACCGATGACCCATTTGAATGTTAACGACACCCTTCTGAAAACTAGAAAATATACAAAGGTTACAGTATCTTCAGTCGGAATAGAAATAAGAGTGGAATCTGATCCTGCAGCAGTCAGGCTTGTTAAAGATTATTATTGTAATTCTTTCTTGTAATGAACTTTGTAACCAAGTTATTAAGCTTAGCTTAGTAGGGTATGAAGCCCTGTACTAAGCTAAGCTGGCAAAGTAGGACGACTTAACTGTCAAATATGTATTGCATCATAAGGACTGATTTGACCGATCATTTCTACTAAACTGGCACGGCAATGACTGTTTGAGTTTTAGTACAAAAAAGGATTATTTTATTTTATTTTTTTCATTAAATCAAGTATTGTAAACCATTTTTATTAATTTTTGACTGCTATTACCCTCATCTTAATTTTAAGTAGTTTTTAAAAAAAATTACAATATGTAAAATGGTTTACAATGAACGAATAATAATAATAGCTTTTTTACTAAAACCAAGTTGAATTGTAATTAAAAAACAACTGAAAGTTAAGATGATGGTAAATAGTAGTTAAAAATTAATAAAAATGGTTTACAATACTTTGTCTAAATAAAAATGAAATAATAAAATAATCGATCGCTTTTTTTTACTAAAACCAAAACAATAACACTGCCATGCCGGCCTTACTGAAATTGTGATTAAAGAAACTAAAAATGTAAATAGCAGTCAAAAATTAATAAAAATGGTTTACAATACTTGATTTAATAAAAAATAAAATAATCTTTTTTGCTAAAACTCAGTTATGGAGAATCAAAGAAAACAGACGTGATTTTCAAAGCTCCAAGAAAACAACAGTTTTTAATGGATGTAATCAAAATCGAAGGTGCAGAGTGGCCAAATGGTTGACAGTACAGAGAATGCAATCTGTGAGCCAGGTTCAAACTCCAGCTGTGACAGTTTGTGTTCGTTTTGCACTAATGCCCTTTGGAAAGGCATGAATCCATCTCTACTCCTTCAAGCTATGTATAAATGGTAGGGCAGACTGGGCTCTTCAGTCTTGGTTGGCAACCAGTCTAAGAGATGGACAACTCTAATTCCAAAACCAGCCTGAAGAGGAATGGGCTCTGTCAGGATATCCTGCCCTTGACACACCCATGATGAAAATCATCTGTGTTGCACCAACAACCCGGCACAAGGTTATGCGGTTAGGGGTAAAGGTAAGGTATTTAAATGAGATTATTTGCTTATTCATTTGGAGTCGGACAATCCCAGAAAACGGATGTCATTTTCCAAGCTCTAAGAAAACCACAACTGTGATCAAAAGGTTTATGTGCAGTGAAGAAGACTGATTAGGCTGTCTCACATAGGGTGAGGGGGTTTAAAAGCTGGAACCTTATAGTTGATAATGGTGCTGTACAATTGTTTTATGTAACCCCAACTTAATGTACCCATATAAAAAGATGGTATTATTCTTCGCTGGTAGATTTTGAATATATCTCTCCCCCCCCCCCCCGGAAAAGTGGCAGTGGATGCCCATTGGTGCCAGACTGAGATTACTCTACCCCCTGCCAACACATCATGGGCCAGCATGTCACTCCCCATTACAACAACAGACCTTGGGAAAGGCCTGTATCCAACAACAGACTTTAAAAGCTAATTATGATATGCTCTCGATTACAGTAACAGGTCATTTGTGTCCCGGTCATTAAGCGAATTTTAACCAAAAATTTGGCTTTGAGAATATTTTTGGAGTCAGATACTAATTTGAAATTGTTTGAAATGTTTTTTTGCTTTCATTTGTTCTGTAATAAGTTAGCAGCAGCGGCTTAAATAATTGTTAGGGTTTAATGAACGTTTATCTCCTTTTTTTTAATCATGTACAGCGTCTATACTAGTTACCTCTCTTTTCTTTCATTGCAAACCCTGGGGCCAATCACAATCCAGAAAATATCTTTCTCGTGCATTTCCCCCAGGTAGGCATCACAATATGCAAGGGAGTTTTCTTAGTGAAATAGTATCCGAAAGCCCCGATCTAAATCTTATTGAAAATGTTTGTGGTGAAATTAAAATGTATGTAATAGTAAGTAAGTAAGAATGATTGGTAATACACTAAAAGGGGGGGGGGCATACATTTTCACTAAGATTTTTATATAAAAATTATCAATTAAATGTTTTTATGTTTAGAAAGACGTTTTTTTTAACACATTAAGGATGATTAATCTGCATCTAATTATATAAGTTTGTTCCTTGTTTGAATGACTTGGAGTTTAATTTTCTTTGTTGAGCGTTGAAAGATTCCAATAACCCAAAATGCCTCCCCTATTAACATCCTCTCCTGATAATGTTTTGATGGAATGTATATGCACCTCATTGTCCTCGAATACATCATCATTGCCACTGAAAGTATAATCGTTTGAATGATGAGATTCTCGTATCAGAGTTCTAAATGAAACAATACCAGTAACCCAGAAATTTATTCATGCGATTAGAAAGAAATATAATTTATATTTTTTAAAACATTTTCCCCCCCCCCATTATTAGTGTATTACCGAATGATTTATTTAAGGCGATAAAAGAAATATGGGATAATTATGATATTGAATATGCAAGAAAACTAATTCAATGAAAAAAAATCAACATATTCTTATACGTTTAAGAAATAACAAAGGCTATACCGGCTATTAAATTTTTAATGTTCCATTGTATTTTTTTTCTTTTAAAATTTTCAATTTACAAAAAAGAAGTATAAATTTTTAATTATGTAATAATGTTGAAAAAATAAATATAAAATATTGGTAACAAGTAGAACTTTTTAATTTGTCTTATTAATTCTAATTATGTTTTACTACATGGGATTAGAAATTATGGTGTTCAGTTTTTTTTTAGTCACTGTAGTTTACTTTATAGTAACTGCATGGCAAAGCTGCTAAAGTATTTGTAAGGAGTACACGGATGAGATCACATTGAACGTAGGACGTATCTCAACGGCGCTCCCAAGCGCCTATAAAAGGAATGTTGCTACTGCCAAGAAGTGCGTTGGCTTAGATATCATTTTGTTTAGCAATGGATCACTTATCTCAAAGGATATGAAAAGAATATGGTCAAGAGAATGGTTATTAGCTTTTAATGAAGAACGATGTAAGGTGTTACATATATGAAATAGTAATCCGTGTTACGATTACTGTATGAACGGAAATATACTAGATATTGTAAATGATGAAAAGGATCTTGGTACCATGAGGTAACTGATAAACTATTATTCTCCAAATATATTGCTAGTGCTGCTGCTAAGGCGAATAGGACTGATTAAGCATACCTTTTCATATATAGTCAAGGACTCGTTCTTTATACTACGTCCACACCTAGAGTACTGTGCACAGGCCTGGTCACCGTACTTGGAGAGAGATAAAAGTTTTTTTTAGAAAAAGTCCAGAGACGAGCAACTAAGTTAGTACTGGAATTAAAAAGTATGAGTTATGAGGATAGGCTAAAAGTGTTAGGATTAACATCGTCAGAAAATAGGAGAGATCGGGGAGACTTAATAGAAATGTTCAAGATTATGCATGGTTTAGAAGTAGTAAACCCTGATGTTTGTCTTTTACTAGAAGGGGGTACAAGGGACTGAGAGGCCACACATATACGGTAGAAGCAAATAGAAGTAGATTGAATATTAGAAAATTCTTTTTTAGCAATAGAGTGTTGGGAGTATGGAATGTGTAGTGCTATCAATAGATGCAAATGATTTTAAGAAGAATTATAATGTTTATTACACCATTTAAGGCACTAGATATTGTGTAAATATGATTGTTATGATGTGACCTTGTAGATACAAATTGGATACTTTTTTCACACTAAACAAATGTTATGTTATGTTAGTATTTCCACGTTGAAAGAATTTTAAGTTCAGGTCTTAATGTTTCTTGATTCAGTAAATTTCTCGAGTAAATCTTGAATCTGAACGAATGACAGTTAAACAGTTGGAACTGGAACTAAGAAAAAAAGATTCGGCATTTTTAACGCAAAGATAAAGTCACAAAATAAACAAAGAAAGAAAAGAAAAATCACCCACAGCAGAAAATACAAGACATGGTGGCACGCTTAAGGGGAGATAATTCATCATAACTTAACACTCCGATATTTGAAACTAGACTCGAGTTTAAAGGGAGATAATCCTCTATCATTTAACATTTCGTTTTCAAATGCACTGATTTGATATAACCTTGGAGATAAAATTGCTCCGAAAAATTACATTTTTAGTAATGTTTATTAGCATATCTAATAGTTTAATCCAATTTTGTACTTTAAATGCAGATTTTGTGGGTTATATTTTCTATTAATAAAAATATAAGTACAAGGTTTCTATTTATGTATTCTTTATCTGAATAGATGGAATTAGGACGTATTTTTATATTTGATCCAAACAAACTGGGATTTGGGGATCATTCTAAAAAATGGTATTCTATCGAAGACGGAATTAAAATGTTGAAATATACAACTGATTTATATTGTAGCGATTTTACTAAGACGTGTACGCAACAAAAATACGATTTTAAAGCTTTCCTTCGGTTCAGATTTCAAAATACTCGAACCATATTAGAGAAACCTTCTAACGCATATGTAACGGACACATATATATTTTTGCATTCACACACTCAGGTCATCAAGTAAAACCACTTGACACACATCTTTAGAACACTCAGGTTTTTATTCTGAGAAGTTATCTATCCACCAGTGCTTTTAGATAACCAGTTTTTCAGAACATGGAAACAAGGCATTTGACTCGAAACGCGATACCCTTTGCAGACACCAAGTCTAGCAAACCCTTGTATCTTTGTCACCTTACATCTTACCTTGGAACTTTGACGATATCCATTCCAACACACCACTAACATTACACTTTCTTCCTTTCTAGTATCAACAAGATTACTTACAGCACTCAGCATTATTACTACTGCTATTCTAGCGTACTTGCGGCAGTCTGACCCTTAAATCTATTACCATTACTATTACTACCGCTGCTATTAGCTTGCCGTTACTACTACGGCTATGTATAGATTACTACTCTACGCTGGTTTGTTTACATTCCCTAAACTAACTTTAAATGGAGTCAGATATCTTAAAAAATAGTCCTACTAATATTATATCTCCATTTACACATATCTTGTAATGATTGAATTGACTGTTCGTAGAAAGTAGACGTCCCTAAAAAGGGCGGTTTGTCTCTTGAGGGCATAGACCACATCCACGGCGGTGACAGTCTTCTTCTTGGCGTGCTCGGTGTCGGTTACAGCATCACGGATAACATTGTCAAGGAAAATCTTAAGAACACCACGGGCTGCTGCAGGGTCAAACTCCACTCTTACTTTTTTTTGTTCACATCTACTCGACTGCCAGATTCAAATCACCGTCCCGAAATATCGAAGCTGTCGGACTAATGAAACCCGGATTATTGTGGTTCAACCTGTACTGACTTCTTGGAATCCAAGTTTTGGAAGTGCAAGATGGGATTCTTTAAAAAAACAAACCTTTCTTGTCAACAGCTGAGAACTACTTTATTGTTATGCCTTCTTTAATAAACACACCCGTGTTATCATACAATGTATTTGTATTCTTTATTTGTATGCAACATTACCATGTGCTCTTGCATCTTTGCATCATACTAGTATCATCAGCAGTCTAGCTTACTTACAGAAATATGACCTTTAAGGCTATTACCACTAGTAATAGTACTGCTACTGCTACACCCAGTTTACTGCTAAGATCTTTGTTATTGTTTATACCATTAACCTTTCCCATTTCACATGGAGTCAGATATATTTGATAATAGTCCTAATTACATCAATATTAGCTCTATTTACAAATTCATATACAAAAATTAACTCTCAATATCAACGGAAATAACTTCTGATTGAAATTATCTGCCTTTGACCATTAAGTGGATTTTAAAATTTGTTTTCCTATTCAATTCCCAGAAAAGTTCCATTATTTTGAATTCTATTCATTGGAGAGTTCCACTTACAAGCGGTTACAAGCGGTTACAAACGGTCTATGAATTTAAGAGCTAAGATCGTTTGAAAAGTTTACTGAATTGCCTGTGTGTTTTGTATTTGCTGCTTCACCATAGATTATTCTGGAGTGTAGATTATATCACCGTTTAAGCTTTTCAACCTCTCAGCTTTTGCTATTTGCAAATGTCTGAAGAGTATCTGTGTTCCTGTAGATTATGGAGATGCTTCTTGTGTTGTCTGAGTTGGTGTTCAAGACCAGGCAGGAGCCAGGACATGATAAATAGCAGCGTGTTTGTTATTAGATGCGCTAGCATCAATTGCCATCACTGACTGACATATCGAAATGTGAGTTACGTACTTTGCTCAGTGTTGTCTATTTAGATGTTTTTCCTCTAAATCTGGATGTTTTGCTTGCGTCTAGATCTCAGAAATTGCTATTTAGATGATACCTAATAAAATAAACAATCTTTTTATTTAATTTATAGTAATAAACTAAATAATATTTTAAATAAATTGAGTAATATTTTAATAAAATAAATGTTGAAGATTAAAGTCACATTTGATTTATTTCTTAGATTTTAAATATATATCTGAAGAATCGAGATGTTTCTAGATGTTTTTTTACTCAATTTTAGATGTAAACTTGAAAATAAAGTTGGCAACACTGGCCTTGCTATAATAATCGTGTTTGTTTTTGTTTTTATAAAAATGTATTTATTTATTAGAATGAAATAAGCCTGTGCGTATCTGTATGATAAATTTTCGTTAATAACTAAGACTTGTCAATTTAGCTCAGTCAGTAAGACAGCCTCCTGGCAATCAGTTGGTCGTGAATTCAAATCACGGCAGGGGAATGTGTGTTTTGCATATCGGTGAGGATTGTTCTTGTTGGTCTTGTTACGGTAAGAAAACAAAATCAACTCCAGCCTTTGTACTGGAATTTGACCAAAAAAATAGCGGAAAGGTGAAGGTCATTGAGTTTATTATCAAGCACTGTAGCGCGTAAAGACGTTAATACTTCAGTATTTATAAATATTTTATAAATATTTATTGTCAAAACTATGCACAATATTAGCAGAAACGTTGTGATTTGAATTAAGTTTAGTTAAATACAAGAGTAAATTAATAATCCTGATTCTATCAAAATGTAAGACCAGCAAATGTTGTCTGGGTGTTTATGTTTTGATTGCCCGTTTCAGTTAGCTCTGGTTTTCCGGTC
>VCCN01003952.1:2127870-2142978 GCA_006491835.1 Architeuthis dux
TGTCACAGGAAAAAGATTTGCACAACATAACATTTTTGCGACACATTGACTACACAAGATTAGAGGGGATATAGGCCACGTGTAAACATATATACACGCATGCATATGCACCCGTGTATATATTCGTCTTTACACAAGAGTCTCAGACATTTTTTTTACTTTGTTTCAAATATGTACGTGTAATTCGCTTCATTTGCCAAATGTGTGTCTGTACGTAAATCTATATGTCCATCTGTAAATAAATCTTGGTAAAGAACTATGTCTTCAATTCCACGAAATGGCAAAGATAAAAGTCGGGCACTTCCTGGTTTTTTTTATCTGGTTTTAAATTAAGTTAATTACATCTTTCACTTTCCTTTCTTTTAGATCAATTTCTCCCCCCCCCTTTATTCGCCCTCACCCCGCCGCCCTATCCACGCGATCTGATTTGGTTTGTAGACGTTGTTGTTGTTGTTGTTGGTGGTGGTGGTGGTGGTGGTGGAGGTCTGTTTTTGTTGTTGTTGTTCTTGTTGCAACTAAATTCTTGTTTCTGTCACATAACATTTCAAACTCTCCTTTTTTGTAACATTTCTCGTCATCATCATCACCATCATCGCCATCACCATTATAACCATCATCACCATCATCGTCATCACCGCCACTATCACCATCATCACCACCACCACCATCATCACCATCATCACCGTTGGCATCATCATCACCACCATCATCACAATCATCACAATCACCACCAGCATCAGCATCATCATCGTTGTCATTATCATCACCATCATCATCACTACCATCATCACCATAACCATCATCGTCATCATCATCACCACCATCATCACCATCATCATCGTTGTCATTATCACCACTATCATCACCACTATCATCACCATCATCATCACCATCATCATCACCATCATCACCATCATCTTTATCATATTTAACGTTGGAAGACCATATTTGACGCTATACCTTCTTCTTCAATTCTTACCCCCCACCACACACACACTTTCTCTTTAATCCTTTCTTTCCTTTGTATTCTTCATTCTTTCTTTTGATCTACAACATTTCCGATCTTCTTCTTCTTCTTCTTCTTCTTCTTCTTCTTCTTCTTCTTCTTCTTCTTCTTCTTCTTCTTCTTCTTCTTCTTCTTCTTCTTCTTCTACCACCATCACCATGACAACTGCTGCCATGGCGTTTTCCACCCAAACTATTCCTCCTTGCCACACACATCGCTCAGAAAACAAAGGCGATGTAGATAGATACATTTCACATTAACTAACTAAACTTTTGTATCTCTGGCGCCTCCAGACCTGACTGATGACAACTGTGTCAACAAAATTGTTAACGCCCCCCCCCCGCTCCGGGCCTCTCCCAGTTGTTGTTCAATTTGACCCACACTGCCCACCACACAATCTGCGACCCCCTCAGCGGTAACAAAAAAAGAGAAAACCCCGGCGGCTGAAACAAGTTATCCAAACTTCAAACAGAAAATTTGCCAGCCAATCTATTCTACTTATATAAATGAATTTTCTGCTTTGTTCTTTCGGAAGAATCTAATTTAACTCGGAAAGCAAAACAAGAAACTTGGGCGGTAAATCATATTAAACGATATCATATCTCACCATGTGATGTTGAGCATGATGATCCCCTACTGTGCACGTTGCACGGTTCTCAGTTTGAGGGCCAATCCTTTGGAAACATGGAACCTAACCAAAAGATTGTAGTGGACTATTCTGGTGACGTAGAATAGTATTACACGCAAGAAATATATATATCCTCCCGATAGTCACATATGGAGCTGAAACATGGAACCTAACCAAACAATTGGCCCTCAAACTGAGAACCAACGCGCACAGGAGTGGATCATGCTCAACATCCCATGGAGAGATCACAAGACAGCACAGTATATTAGAGAACAAAAAGGGCTCAGAGATATCATAAAAAGAAACATTAGAAAACTCAAATGGAAATGGGCTGGTCGTGTTGCAAGAATGTCAGACAACCGCTGGACATCACGACTCACAGCGCGGATCCCTAGATTACAATGGTTTACAATGAAGCATCCTCCACTTTAGACTGCTTTAGTGGGGAGGATGTTCAATTGATAAAACTTAGTGGGGGAGGATGTTCAAATGGCCAATCCAGAGGTGAGGATCTTTGGGATCCAATTAAATTCTTTAACATTCTTTTTAAAAACCCAAAGAATTCTACATATAAATATTAACGAATGCCCTCATAATAACTTAGATTTCTCTTTTAACGAATTACCTCGCTTGGACTATGTAAAGAGATATCGGATCATTTGAACATCCCCACCCTTCTAGACTGGTTATGGGGAGAGGATGTTCACGTGATCACTTTCGGGGTGGGAGTTAAAGTGATCCCACGAAACATTCAAGGCATCGGACTTCAACACAACACCATTAATCATTCAGTGAATTTGGTGAACCCATCAGACTATATACACAGACTATCGGGTCATATTGGAACCAGCAACAGTACCGAAATAAAGAGATGATTGGCTGTAAGCGCGACCTTTTAAAAGAATTCGTACAATAATATATATGGCGTGACGGATTTGATAATCATGCATTTAAAATTATCTATTCATATGAGTGAATAATTGGACTTTATAATGAATTAATCTTTAAATGCTTTATTTTATTGAGAAAGTCAAAGAAGATATGTTTACTCATACAATATCTTTTTTAACGTTAGCAATAAAATAAAGCATTTAAAAATTAATTAATTCGTATTTGAAACTAGGAAAGACAAATAATTTATTTCATTAATAAAGTTGAAGAAAATATTGTTCACTCATATGAATGAATACAAATCTTTAATGCATTATCGCCAAATCTGTTGTGCCACATAAATTCTTATTTCATCATGATGAAAGAGTTCACTTGAAGACCTCCCCCTATACCAGTCTGGGGAGGATGCTCAGTTGATCCCATAAATGCTCTGAATATCGCTTTCATCTCTGTTGTTTTAATACAACTTTAAAGTCGATACACTATTTAGCCGTATGTGTATTTTGCATCAAATCTTGAGAATTCGCTTATTACTTTTTTTTCTTCACCTCTTCCAATCAAAGGTCACAGTCCAACAGAATTACAAGACTGAATATTGGGGTCTTATATTAGAAATATCCACGTGTGAACATTGTAGTTCAGAGTCTGCTTTTTCTAATCTTATTCCAGAGGGAGGCAACATGCTTCCTTTTCTTTTAACACATGCTCTTCTAAGCCTGGTTTGGTTGTTTTACCTTAAATGATAGTTTTCTGGTGTTCAAGTCTAATTATTAAAGGACGGGAAGTTTATCTTTTATATTCTCTACCACAACTGCATGGGATGTTGTATACGCAGCCTTTGGTCATATTTTCCTCTGATGACGAACCGAACTTTTTGAGGACGTTGCGTAGTGTAGTTTTACTATGAAAGACTTCTCCGTTGACTCTCCTTTATACCTTTTTCAGCAGCCATTTCTTAAAGATAGGAGAGACACTACTACTTTATGATCGGTATCCTATGGCCAATTTAAAACTTGTAGAGAATTTATTTTTGGAGTGTTTTGTGTGTATGAGTCAATTCATGATGTAAGATGTTAGAGTCACTGCCTATGAGTCTGGCCTGATGTCGTAAAGTAGAGAACTGGTCCTTTCTTCAAACAAAAAGAATCGTAAGACTCTAAGATTAGTAGGTGTGCATTGGTGTTGTGTCTAAAATGTCTTATTCCATAGTTTGTGCGAGTTAATTGGACATTCAAGGAAGTAAGTTTGTTATCATGTTTTTTGCCCAAAGAACTTGTAATGACGCTCAGATAGAATGTGTTTGCACACCTTCGTTATGGGCCAGAGTATGACGGTGTCATCCACATATCCGGGCCAGTGTATGACGGTGTCATTGACAACCTTGGTCCTTAGTCTCGTAATTCAGTACAAGGTTTTCCGTCTCCTGTACCGTGTCGTTGGGGCACCTAACACGGGTGTGTCTTGGGCAATATATCCTGACGGAACACATCCCTCCCAAAGCTTCCTTAATCCTACTCTTTAACGTTGAGTGCTTTAGTCATCCACAGATCTGAGCCATACAGTCGGTTTCAATGATGCCCTTATCAGTGTTGGATAATGCCGGTACTATTTCTTCTCGTCGATGTGAGGGAGAGACGTACATTTACGGGAGCCAACATTCTGTGGAGGGGAAATAAACTCTCCCATGTGGCGGGAGAGAAAGACGACAAAATTCGTTGATTTCAATTGAAAATATGTGTTCGCTTTATTCCCGTCGATAGCTTCGATTCCGGGTCGGTTCGCAGATCACTTTGGGCATTGAATGCTGGTTTTCTGTTAAAAACGCTAACGAGTTTCTTTACTGAAGGACTGGCGGGGATACTAGCAGGTCAAATCAGATTTCTTCCTCCTTCTCCTCCCTGACGGGCTGAGGGAGGAGACCCGTCGCTGCTGGGTGTCGGACACCTGACTAACTCTAAACTGCCGGCGATTAAAAAAAATCCCGGCCATCCTTAAAGCACTCTGGTTGGTTGAACGCATTTTCTTTTATTCTGACATCGGCGGCCGTTTGACCTATTTTCTAGCCCCGCAATATGATATGGCATTTTGGCCACGTACGCCCCAAAACGTGCGAACACACAAACACACACAACCAGAATGTATTTCATTACATTAGGCCACAAGTCACAATATTTGTGTTACTACTGAACAGTGAACAAATATTTATAAGAATCACATTAAAGTTGTAACCGCTACAAGTGTTAAATGTAAGCAGCCGCATGTTTTGCCATTCAACCCGTCTATCAATATCCCTTTTGCAGGACACATACAATCAGAGGTGATTAAACAAGAGACAATAAACATGTCTCAAATTCTGTTTGACCTTTTTTGTTCAAATTTGAAGCTATTGCGATTTGTTCTAATCGCTTGGAATGGTTTGCGAAATAATTTCGAAATTTTGATTTCGTTACTGAGATAAAGTTCATTGTAAAAATCAAATTAATTTCTTCTTCTTCTTCTTCTTCTTCTTCTTCTTCTTCTTCTTCATCTTTATTTTTTACTTACATTTATGGTTTTATTTTTGTAAATTCAGAGAAAGAGGCAGACGGCGTACCACGTGATTAGTTCAGGCAATGAGGTTATCAAAAATGTCCGAAGCCAGACAAGGAAATTACTAAAAGTAGGGATTGAGGGCATTTATTTAGAATACGAAGGATTTGCTATTTCAAACCACAAACGCCAGCGAATCCCACGCAGTATAATAAATCATAAATAAACAGGTATGGTTAGTCACTCAATAGAAACCGTCCCGTGACCAACGTCTTTTAGCATCCCGTGTTGAGGATGATCAATTAAAATTTGGGAAAAGGGGTGATCAATGAATAAGTTAGTACTATCGCATTTTGTTGGACACTAAAAAGTCTGAATTTTCAAAAAGCAAGCGTCAACGCAGCCGGACACAAGCTAGAGACCAATTTAGGCTAAATTTACATTACAAATTAAAACCCCCACTAAAAACCTATTTAGGGAGGGAATTTTCAAAAAACCAAAAAAGATTTTCTAGACATAATAAGGAGTAAATGTTTTAATTTTTATCCTTCTAGCTACATTGGTGCGGCCTGTACGTGTGATACATACCAGCCAGCCAGCCAACCAGACAAACTTGAAAACTGAAAGAAACCTATGTTGACAGTTTTGGTGACAGTTTTGGTTGCCGGTTACTAAATATGCCTGGTTATTTCAACTGATTACAATTTTAAGGCATTTCAGTTGTGAAAATGAAACTGGCAAATAAAACCTAAAACCTAAAATACGATTAAAACATGCTTAAACAATGTAAAAAACAACAACAAAAGATTATTGATAGATTAGTTCCTCATGGCAACTGAGCTATTAATATTACGCTTCTTGGCAACTTGGGGATTGGACATTTTGAACATTTTTAGAACATTTTATTGTAGTGTGAAAAAAAGTATCCAATTTGTATCTACAAGCAAACATCATAACAATCTGTATATACAAGCACACATCATAACAATCATATTTACACAATATCTAGGGCCTTTTTGCGGTGGTGTAATAAACATCATAATTCTTCTTAAAATCATTTACATCTGTTGATAGCACTACACATTCCGGTAATCTATTCCATACTCTATTGCTAAAAGGTGTGAAAAAAAAGTATACACTTTGTATCTACAAACACACACCATGACAATCATATTTACACAATATCTATGGCCTTAAAACTTTGCGGTGGTGTAAAAGACATCATAATTCTTCTTAAAATCATTTACATCTATTGATAGCATTACACATTCCGGTAATCTATTCCAAAGTCAGACCACTCTATTGCTAAAAAAGAAGTTTCTGATATTCAATCTAATTCTATTTGCTTCTACCGTATATGTGTAGCCTCTCAGTCTCTTATACCCGCTTCTTGTAAAAATACACCAGGCTTTACTACTTCTAAACCACGCATAATCTTGAACATTTCTATTAAGTCTCCCCGATCTCTCCTATTTTCTAACGATGTTAATCACTTTTAGCCTATCCTCATAATTCATATTTTTTTAAATGCCAGTACTAACTTAGTTGCTCGTCTCTGGACTTTTTCTAAAAGATTGTTATCTCTCCCCAAGTACGGTGACCAGGCCTGTGCACAATATTTGAACTGTGGACGGACATAAGTCTTATATAGTATGAGGAACGAGTCCTTGTCTATATATAAAAATGTATGCTCAATCAGTCCTAGCACTTTTTAATTCCGGTACTAACTTAGTTGCTCGTCTCTGGACATTTTCTAAAAGATTTTTCTCTCTCTCTCTCTCCAAGTACGGTGACCAGGCCTATGCACAGCACTCGTGGTGTGGACGGACATAAGTCTTATATAGTATAAGGAACGAGTCCTTGTCTATATATGAAAAGGTATGCTTAATCAGTCCCAGCACCCTATTCGCCTTAGCAGCAGCAGCACTCTGACCACATTTATTGAACAAATTGATATACAAAAAAGTTAGGAAAATATCGCTGTGACATTCCGGGCTTTTAGTGTTAAAATAGTCATGGAGACATTACATTGCTACAACTTTAAGAAATCTTTCTAATGCATTCTATGATGTATCTCTTTCCAAGTACGGTGACCAGGACTGGAGGTGTGGATGGACACAAGTCTTATATAGTATAAGGAACGAGTCCTTGTCTATATATACAAAGGTATGCTAAATTAGTCCTAAATTGTTAAGCATCTATCATGAATAATTCTCCCCAATTAATGTCTTAACTTCTAAATATTTCATTTGACAATTCCCAAAAGTTTCCATTTTTATCCTGATTTTCATTTTTTAAATTCATAAACCTATTTAAAAGATTATCTACAGTTTTAGATGATTTTACGTACGGCGGTAATTTGTTTCAGTACCGAATTGCTCCCCGAGCAAAGAAGTTATATTTTACACTATGTTCATTCCCGGGTTTGGAGAGTAATTCTTCACCACTTCGCAATTTTCGGAATAAATGTTCACCACATTTCGGTGTGCCTGTCACTATGTTGAATGTTTTGATTAGGTCACCCCTTGCTCTTCTTTCCAAAAGCGTAGTGAAACCCAATCTTTTAAAATATGTTTCCATATATCATTAAACCTATAGCATCGATCATTCTAGTAAACCGCCTTTGAATGTCTTCAATAGCTAATATTAAATCCCAGCTATGAGTTGGCAAGGGAAACCTCAGTTGAATGCAATACTCCATATTGGAGCTTACCATGGTTTTGTATATGTTTAGCATAACAGGTTATTAATGATCTGGTAACCCATGCAATACATGAATTTGCTTTAGCAATTGAGGATTTAAATATGGTCATCCCGTTTCCAGTTGTTCGAGATCAATACTTCAAAATCGTTTTCATTTTCTACTGCAGGCAATAATGTATTACCCATAAAATACTGGTTGCATGGATTTCCTTTTCCGGTATGCAATACTTTGCAGTTATTGTCTTTAGTGTGTAAGGAACTACGTTATTATTGTTGATAAATGTGTGTCGTAAGTTCTTACCTGTTTGCTTGGTCTTGGAAGGTAAATTCTCCGAGAATAATATTAGTGTGAAAGTCGAATAGTTTCGGTCATCATTGTACTGTTTCGATATTGTCTTAATCAAATATAACAGCAGAATAAATCCAAGGAGAAATACAAAACAAGACAGATCTATTCAAATAGTTCTTCGGGCGATTGAACTCCTTCTTGTTGTTTGTATTGTTAACACAACGTTTTGGCCGATCCATTCTGCGGCCTTCTTCAAGTGTAATATCCGAATGTTATGGGGTAAACAGAAATGTTTTTAATTTCAAAGGGGGATGGCTGACCATATCTGGAGAGAGAAAGGAGACCACTATCCTCTCTAGGATGAAGTCTAGATTATTTACAGAGAACGCTGTTGGAAGCAGAGAAAAATCAAAGAGGCAGCTCATATCAACGTGTCGACTAAATGCATTAGTCAGACAAGTGTAGAGTTCAACCCGATGTGGCTTCCGCTGCTCAACAGGCCCAAACCCGACAAGACAAGGAGAAACACCAGTATCCTACATTATAAGGGTTACCTCCTTTGAAATTAAAAACTTCTGTTTACGCCATCACACTCAGATATTACACCTGAAGAAGGCCGGAGAATGGATCGGCCGAAACGTCATGTTAACAACACAAACACGAAGAAGGAGCTCAATCGTCCGAAGAACTATTTGAATGTTAATGACCCTCATCATAACTATTGAAGATATCAAGACCGATGTACTTTAAGAAAGAATATAAACATTTAATTGCAACAGAGAACATTCAATTGTTGGAAATACAAATATGTTGAGTACAGAAATAACATTAATGACGCCATTATTTTATTTGCAAATCTTAACGTGAGAGAAGTAGCGAATGCTGAGATTAGAGGAAAGATTAAAGTGTGTACAATGATATTTTAGTTTTAGTTTAGAGGTTTTACCTTTGCTAACAGAGGGACGTCATTTCGCCATGCATGGCTAGGCAAGAATGGGTAATGGTGACTGTTGATCTTTCTATTTATAGGAACAGTTCGGACGTAGTAGTAGACAGTTCCGGTTTGAAGCCGACTTTGCAGAAATGGTCATTAGCTTCTCAAATCTGTGTTTGTTTTCAATTTTGAATATTTTAGTGTGAACTTATTTTAGCAGCTAACTTGCTGTAATTTTCTGAGAATGTGCGTCTGCGTTTGTTCTTATGTTTGAAAACGTAATATAAGTTACACAAAATCTTATTTTTGTTACTACTGAACAGTGAACAAATATTTATAAGAATCACATTAAAGTTGTAACCGCTACAAGTGTTAAATGTAAGCAGCCGCATGTTTTGCCATTCAACCCGTCTATCAATATCCTTTTGCAGGACACATACAATCAGAGGTGATTAAACAAGAGACAATAAACATGTCGCGAATTCTGTTTGACCTTTTTTGTTCAAATCTGAAGCTATTGCGATTTGTTCTAATCGCTTGGAATGGTTTGAGAAATGATTTTCGAAAGTTTTATTTCGTTACTGAGGTAAAGTTCATTGTAAAGATCGAATTAATTTCTTCTTCTTCTTCTTCTTCTTCTTCTTCTTCTTCTCCTTCTTCTTCTTCTTCTTCTTCTTCTTCTTCTTTATTTTTCACTTACAGTTATGGTTTTGTTAATTCAGAGAAAGAGGCAGACGGCGTACCACGCGATTAGTTCAGGCAACGAGGTTATCAAAAATGTCCGAAGCCAGACAAGGAAATTACTAAAAGTAGGGATTGAAGGCATTTATTTAGAATAATTTGTTCTAATCGCTTGGAATTGTTTTCGGAATGATTTTCGAAATTTTGATTTCGTTACTGACATAAAGTTCATTGTAAAAATCGAATTATTTCTTTTGGAAAAAGAGACAGACGACATACCACGTGATTGGTTCAGATTATAAAAAAATGTCCGACAAGCCAGACAAGGAAATCACTAAAAGTAAAGCTTGAAGGCATTTATTTCCCTTTGCCTAATTTCTATAACGGCAAAATTATCAATTTAAGTGATTCCTGCAGAAATTGGACTCAGCCTTTTTGAATACGAGGTCGTTGTCAATTTTAAAATATCCCAAAACTTTGGATATTTTTGTCTTAATAATTTTGAAGGCTGCATAAATCGGAAAACGCAAGACAATGTGACGAGACGAACACAAACCTCTGTTACTTATTTCTATATATTCTTGTCTCCTCTGATAGAAACGCATTTTTTTCTTTACTTTTGGTCGCCCTAAGCAAGGCCTTTCGGTAACTTTTCACATCAAACGGTTAGTAAGAAGAAACCATGTTAAAATAGCTTATTGATGTTAAAATTGTAAAAGTTGAAAAAACACGACATGCTTAAAATGAAAACTAAGAAAGACTAATAAAAGCAATAAGAGAGTTAAAATGACTTATACGAGTTAGAAACACTAAAAGATGAAGAGCAATAAGAGAATTAAAAAAAGACTAACATTGGGTAAGGCACTTGTTCACTCTGGATTTAGAAATGTCGAGATTGTACTCGTCGGAAAAACATTCAGGAGGGAGTTTGTTCCACATAGCAGATGTTCTTGAGAATAAGCTATTTGCGTGGAACTTGCGGCGAGTCCTTGATATATATATATATAAGAGAATAAGAGAGTTAAAATGACTTACAAGAGTTAGAAACACTAAACATGAAGGGCAGTACGAGAGTTAAAATGACTTATAAGAGTTAGAAACACTAAAAATGAAGAGCAATAAGAGAGTTAAAATGACTTATAAGAGTTAGAAACACTAAAAATGAAGAGCAATACGAGAGTTAAAATGACTTATAAAAGTTAGAAACACTAAAAATGAAGAGCAATAACAGAATGAAATGAAAAGACTAACATTGGGTAAAGCACTTGTTCACTCTGGAGTTAATAATGTCGAGATTCTACTCGTCGGGAAATGAAGGTATTTTTTAAAATACTATTTTCATTCTTTCAGGTTTTTACAGCGTTTAATGACAACAGAACGAAAAACCAATTTCCTTTCCCAGAACGAAACAACCATTAAAATGCTTAAACATTTTTGATTGCATATGAGACAAGAAAAGAAACGATTTGAACTTCATTCAATATGTTTTCCCGCTCGCAGCCATGCCAGTCATAGGGTTCAGGGAAGGGAGACCCCTGGCGTGCGTTATTGAGCACAGTGTAGAGATCGGTCTCCTCCTTAGGAAGGTTATCGGGGTCGTCACGGGAGGATTTCTACATGATCCCCTGGCTGCTTACAGCACCTGGTATTCCCAGTTGGTCACCCATCTAGGTACTGACCAGGCTCGACGTTGCATTGGTGACCCAATGACACCCTAACATCAGAGTAACACCCTGAAAGACAGGGGGAGGCTGACAGGTACTACACCTTGCACAAAGGTGATCTGGAACTATGCAAGTCCGGGGCGTTCAGCTCCCTGATGTATCTTAGCATACCCAAAACATACATACATACACTGTATTTTTGAAATGATGGAGGAATTATTCCTGCATTTATATGTATGCCTATGTACACACACACACATACACACACACACGCACACACACACTTTGTCTAAGTTATTTTCTTCAAAGTTTCTTTTTATATGTCGTGTAATTGTCGTATTTGTTTTTGAAGTTATTTACTGATTTTGTTTCGAGTATATTTGGATCGTGCTCAACTCGTTCCAGTTGTTTATAATTCTTTTGAGAGAATAAGTTTGTGTGTTCTTTATATATTTTGTTGTTGTTTCTTCTGTTCATTGTAAAGAACTTTTTAGCGGGGATGTTATCGGTATAGGTACCTTTTATTATTTTGAATGTTTTTATTGCATCTCCCCATATTCTTCTTTCTTCCAGTTTGGTTTTAATTCATAAAGTCTACCTTTATGTACCTTTATATAAGAGATTTCTTAAGTCCAGGGATCATTTTCTTTGCGCTTCTTTGAATATAGTTTCTAGTTCTGTGACATCTTTTTTGACATCTGAATTCCATGAGTTTTACAGTTATTCCCCGATCATGTCATTATCAAGAAGTATGGCCGAAAGCGCTAGATCACAAACGATCTGATAATATTTACATTCATTGGATCCTAAAATGCGTTCTTTTGTATGTAAACAAGAACAAATCCCAAAAGATTAAAAAAACAATCCTTGTTTATCGTCTTTATCAAGCGAATTAATGAAATTCTACTGCCTAAATATACCCCCCACACACGTACAGTGAGTGAAAAAGTATCATTTTAACATCCCAATACAGCTTCAGAATCGACAGAACAAAGACTGAAAACACAAACATCAAAAAAATATTGAAACAAGATTGAACAGTGAAAGGTTTCCTACACAAATCAGAAATCTTTGGTCGAAATTCTGTCAATTCTAAAGCTGTATAAGGATGTTGAAATATACTTTTTGCACTCCCTGTGTATACTTTCCCACGTGTGTATATTAATATATTTATTCATGTACAACAATATATAACAGGACAGGTCATATATGTATATCTATATGTAAAAATGTTATATTTGTTATGGGATTCGCTACAGATTGACAGTCAGTTTCATTGCCACAGGCAACTCATCAGATTCGCCTGATGAGTTGCCTGTGAGCTGACTGTCAATCTGAAGCGAATCCCATAACATATATAACATTTTTATATCCTCTGTGTTATTGTTTTATTAATTTATTTACTAAAGTATTGAGCACTATCATATTGTGTTTCTTTAAAAACACAAAACACACACACACACATATATATGTATATATATGTGGCTGTGTGTGTATATCTGTGTGTGTGTAACAACATGCTGTGCCATATATGAAATGTGTGTAATTCGAAGACTATATAATTTACCAAATTCATGTGATTGATCAAATGGCTGTCACAAAACACGAGAAGCAAAGGAATTGCATTCGATCGACAAAATATTTACAAAAAATACAAAACAAAATAAAAATAAAGTATACCCCCCACACACACACCAAATCCATATGTGTGTGAGCGATCGAGCAACATCTGATGTTGACCGTTGATGTCATTGGTCAGAGACAATTCCTTAAGAGCATTATTGGATTCTTTGCAGATGAAGAAGACAAGAAAGAAAAAAAATACTTTTTTTTGGTTGGCAGTCAATTCTTTAGAATCTTGTGACGAATAAAGGAAATGGCGTTCGAATGATAATAAGAGTCTTTTGTGTCTTCTGACCTTGCCTACTTTTACTTTCACTTTCATTTTTGGTTCGTTTGTTGAGTTTTCTTAAAGGAGAAAAAGAAGAAGGAGGAGGAGGAGGCCAGACCCAGACATGTCTGTGGAGAGGTGGGTGGGCGGAAAGGGAAGCGCAGTGTGTCTGTGGAGGGAGAGGGGGGTGGAAGTTTGATTTTTGAAGATTTTTATGAAGGTGGATGCAGATTTGCGAAAGAAGAATGTGAAAAGGGGAAGGAAATAAAGGGGGTAGGGGGAGGAGAGAAAAGGGGAATGGCAAACGGAAAAAGAGAGTGTGAAAGAAGGAAATAGAGAATGAAAAAAGGAAAAATAAATGGGGGAGAAAGGGGCAATGGCATGGGAAAAGAGAGGGTGAAAGAAAGATCGAATGAAGAAAAGGGAAGAAAAGAGGGGGGGAGAAAAGGGGAATGACAAAGGGAAGGAGAGACGGCGAAAGAAGAAAATAAATAAAACTTTCTTCCTTAAAAAGAAGAAAGGGGGGGGGAGAAAAAAGGAAATGATAATAGGAAAAAGAGAGCGTGGACAAAGAAAATAGAGAATGAAAAAATGGCAGACGTATAAGAAGAAGAAGAAACACGAAACACACAAATAGAAGAAGAAAGGGATGAGCAGGCGGAGAGGAGGAGGAGAGATTAGAAGAAGAAAAAGGAGGAGGAGGAGGAGAGAGAATGAGGAGATTAGAAAGAGGGAAAGAAGAAAAGAAACACGAGAGAAGGACACACAGAAAAAATGAGAAAAAGATGAAGGAGTATAAAAAAGGAGTATAAAAAAGGAGTATAAAAAGAAAAAGAAAAAAGACTTTTACAAAAACTATAGAAACAAAAAGACAATGAACAAAAAAACAATAAAAATAAGAGAAAAATAGAAAAGCAAAAAAAAAAAACAACCCAAAATATTGAATGCAAATATTTTTCTTGGAGGTCAACATGATTTGTATTGGGTGACACGAATTGTCAGACTTTGCATTCATCGTGTATCCTGATAAAACATGTTGATATATTTGGATCACACATGGGTCAAAATAGATGAGATTCTTATTTTCAGCCAGACCATAACTCGTTGCCTCGCTCACCGTTATCATAAGTGTGCAGAAATAGGGTCGGCTGATGGCTGCTACTGATACTATAAGTGTGACAGACTCGGGAGAGGGAAGCAGTTAGGTAGTTTAATAAAAGGGCAGGAAGGGAGAAGGGAGTAAAGAAAGTTAGTAGTTTAATAAGAGGGTGGGAATGGAAAGGAGAGAAAAAGTTAGGTAATATATGAAAAGGGTAGGAAGGTAAAGGACTGTTGGTTGCTACTTATACTATGTGTGACAGACGCGGCTCTTATTATATAATATAATTTATCTAAGCGTAGTAGCAGTTGACACTTTGAACAAGAATCAAGGGTTTTAACGACATAGAGACAAATTATCATCCTGAAAAAAAATCAACGACTGTTAATCAAAACGTCTCAAAACACGAAGATCAATTTGAATCGTAGACTTGCATTTTGCAGAACCTTTCTGTCAAAATAGTAGATATATAATTTCATGTTACGTTTAACTTGATAAATTGTATCTTTATTTAATTCTACCTTTAGATTAGTTTGATATTCAGGAAATATTGAACATAAACAAGAATGTTTTTTGATATTTTATAAGTACAATGCAAATTAATTGTTGTCGTCATTTTTTTTACGGCAACGGGTAAACTAATGTCAATATAAGTTTTCACTGATAAATAAAATATTAATTTGTTATTTTAATAAATGAAATAAATAAATAATAACTTAATTAAACGCTGCCTGAATTACCCCAAGCGTGAGAGATTTATTGATTGATTAAACATATCGATCGATAGATCAAT
>VCCN01003952.1:2154615-2166445 GCA_006491835.1 Architeuthis dux
CATTTATCGATCTCACAATAAACATTTATCGATCTCACAATACACATTTATCGATCTACCTATAAAAATGTGTCGATGTCCCTATAAACAGTTATCGATGTCCCCATAAACATTTATCGATGTCCCTATAAACAGTTATCGATCTCCCTATAGACATTTCTAACTCCGCTCATTGTACGAGAACCGGTGTTTACATTTGTTCACCTATTTGCAAACGAATCACATACGCCATAATATAGATTAAGGCAATGAAATCATAACTGAAATTAAGATCCCATTCTCCTATGGTATTTCATGCTATACATAATATTGGGTTGGCCAAAATGTTCGATCTGTGTCTGTCGTGTGTACTTTTGATTGTGTTGTGACAGATGTCATATCAGCGAGCATCTGCCAAAACTCGTGTTTTTTAAAATTTATTGATTCTAACATTGTAGATAGAAGAAAAAGACCAGATGCAGAAAGATCTTTTTAAAAAATGAGTCCTTTCAGTTTCTCTTCCTCTTAACATTTCATTCAAACAATTTAATAAATACAACTAATTAAATTAGTTTTTCTCAAAACTGACAGAAGGTTTCCGAAGGTTAGTATGGTATTATGGATTGAACGCACACAAATTACATGCAACACAGGTTTTGTACTATTATTCTCTACCGAATATTCGAAGTTTTGATGTAGTTATCCTTGTTTTGATTAAATTAAATAAAATGTTGATTAAATTATAACTACCCCTTCATTTATTTTTTATTTAAAAAAACCCAAACAATTGATCTAATAAATTCTACGTGGAATTTGTGTGTTCACATTACAATTAGAATGGCTGACGTACCACGTGACAACCGGTGACAGGTCAAATTTTGACCTAATGACTTGAATAAAATTGGGGGTGCCTCTTCTACATATGATCCAAAGAAAATAAACTATACTTTCCGCATATTATGGGTTTTTTTTAATTTTAAGAATGATAAAATATACGAATTAAACACAAAAGAATATTTGTGCAGTTTATGGATAAGGTTCCGTGAATGATCATGTTAAAAGTGTTTTTTCAAAGCTTTGCTCTAAATATTTCCCACGAGACGATGCTCGGTTACATCAGTTGGGGTTGACACTACTTAAAAATAATCAACGCTATATGATGCGGGAGTGCTGGCGATGGAGCCAACGTAATTAAAATATCTCTCATTCTAATATATTGATTTCAATTCATATCCCAAGGGAAAAGAAAAATCCTTTCTGGTCGTTTAGCAACATATGAATCCTTTTCTTATCGTAAATCCGTTTTCTGTTCACCCGGTGTGATGTCTGGAAATGATCAAGTCAGACCAGTAATCTATCTGACCTTTACCAAAAATCTGACTTTTGCAGACCTCTCTGACACACACTTCATTTATCTTCCTTTCTTTTCCAAACGCAATACATGTCTTGCGATTATATTTCTTAAGACCAGACGGTTTCATAAAAGTTCATTTGTATCTCGACCAGGGATGCTAGATGTCTTTTGACAGACAAAAACACATTTGTATAGTTTTGGGACCAAATTAAATAGCTTCAATACCAAAATAATCAAATAACTTAAAATCCATCATCAGACTAAATTTGTCTGGTCTTGGGACCAAATTAAGTAGCTTCAGTACCAAAATATTCAACTTTAAATCCATGATCAGACCAAATTTGTAGGAAAATGTCTTAAAATAATTATTTCTAAAATCTATTGTTCATGTATATTTATGCTGTATTATATCATTCGTGCGTAAGCGATTGTTATTTTTTGTAAATTTCCTTTCAGTACCAATATTTATTTTCGGAACCAAATAGCTTTGTTCAGTACCAAATGTGCCCAATTTTGGTGTTGAAAAGAAAGAAATTCCAACCCTGACCTCGACCCAATGAAGCAGAAGACCAAGAAAATGTATAATAAAGTAGAGTTTTTAATATTACTGATCGAAATACAATTCGGCAAACACAAAATCATTTCTAAGTTTTCTGATTCTCTTTTATTAACAACGTAAAAAGGGACAATAAGTTTAGCTTTTGTTTCATCCCCAAGAAGCATCGGACGTTTTTCTTCAACTACTCGAACAGTGTTGCCGAATTAGCGCGTTTCGCGCTATATTCGGCGCTTTTCTTGTTTGGGCAGTGCAAAAAAAACGCTAGATTAGCGCGTTTACGCTTAAACATTTCGGCCACTTTTGGCTATTTTTGACCATTTTAAGTGACTTTTTTGGGCCATTTTTGGCTATTGTTTTTAAATTTAGCGCTTTTTGGCAGTCAAATTAGCGCGAAAATATTTTTTGAGTTGGCCACTCGGACTTTAGCTAATCTTTCAGCCAATCCGTTTCCGCCACTTCGGCTTCATCCAATCCGTTCTTTTTCAGCTACTCATGCTTCGGTCCCCTTTTCAGCCACTCTTACTTCAGCCACTCCTTTCACCGTCCGTCACTCCTATTTCAACCACTCTGTTCTTCTTCAGACACCCTGATTTCAGCCACTCCCTTCATCGTCGGTCACTCCGATTTCAGCCTCTCTGTTCTTCTTCATTCACTCTGACTCTAACCACTCCATTCACCCATTCCTTCCATTCCTTCCAGCCACTTCTTCAGCCACTCTGCACGTCTTCACTCAATCCAACTTCAGCCACTCCCCTTTTCTTCAGTCATTGTCCATCCTCAGTCCGACTTCAGTCACTTCTTCAGCCACACGGTTCTTCTTCAGTCATTGCTACTTCAGCCACTCTGTTCCTCTTCAGCCACTTAGCTCTCTTTCAGCCGCCCCAACTTACACGAATAACATAGATAAATGAATGCAGCTGCTCAACAGCTGTACCGTGATGCACCCGTGTGGTGCACCGTCAAAATACCGTTTTGAAAACACCGGTCCCTGACGAGACTGCAGTCGTTGGTTCTTGTTCGAGTCCGCCATATCTTCGGTACACAGCTGAAAATAGGGAGGTGGGTCATATCGAAAGGTAACGAGGCAATGCGAAAAACAGGTGAAAAAGAGGAATTCGATTAATTTGCAGTTTTTATAAACTGCCCGATAAAATGCGAAGACACAAAGCGAATTACTGTTTTCTACATTTCTACCCCTGGCGCCCTCCGTCTATCTCATGTCATCTCGCTTCATCGTCTCGTCGTCAACTGCTACCACTCATCGTAGAAGCAGTCGTACGGTCCAAGACCTTCCATGTCTAGTCTCGTGGTCAGCCAGCAACATCCCCCACAAATTCAAAAGATTCCCTTTGCTTCCGCTCAGCCAATCAACTCACAGAAAATCCACCCGTTGCCCAAAGCTATGCCAGTCCCATGATGTCCTACTTTCCGGGGAGACCTTTCAAAGCCAAATTTCCTATAATCACTTTTGCTCTGTTTGTACTACCATGCAGAAAAGCTTATATCTCTATTAACCACCCCAAACGGCTCTACTACACAGCCACACAAGTTGCTTTTGTATAAGACTTTTCTACAACCTGTAATATTCATTCATAGAAAAAAACAGTCACGCCGAATAGACTGTATGCTAATTGGTTCTAGTTTACACTTCATTCATTGTCGCTCGCAGCCAGGCCAGTCAGTGGGTTTAGGCGGGTAGGGGAGGGCCTTTGGGTTGCGTTATTGGGCCTAGTGTACAGATCGGTTTCCTCCAAGAAATATTAACGGGATCGCCACGGCGACGCTCTTCAATGATCTCCAGCTGGTTACAGAACCTGGCATACCTAGTTGGTCACCCATCTAGGTACTGACAAGGTTCAACGTTGCTTAACTTTTGATATACGGAACCGGTGTATCCAACACTATTTGGCCGTATTATTTCGTTTACACTGACTCAATACAATAACTTGACTAAAGACGGGATTCTTAAATTTTATGAATAACAAAAATATTCTGAAAAGTCGATATAATTACTATGTTACAAGAAATAAAAAAAAGATATAAGTTTACCTATATGAAATAACTTACGCCCGTCTATAAAAGTAGCAATAAAAGGCCCAGATTTTCACTAATGAAAGGACACTCTGCACAATAAAACACTATTGGATTCACCGTGAAAAGTTCTTTTTCGTGTCATGGCTTTCCATTACATTTACAGCGGTCCGATGTCTAATGCATTCTTTAAGTTAGCGTATTTTATGAGCACATTAATTCAATAAATTTGGCTGCAAATTCACCGTATGGGAGGAGAGAATGGACGTATAAACAAACTTTCTCAAATATAAATTAGATGTTTGTTTTATTCAAATAATCATTTGGAACCAAAAAGTCGATTTCTGAATTTGCTCGGCTTTGCTGAACATATTGACCAATCAATATGCTTAAATCAATATTGGAAAAAATGGTTTTGGTCATCTTATACGATTCAAAACAATGCTATTTAAATTGTCGTTAACTGATATATTAAAAAGGATAAAATTATTGCAATAAATAGATTTGATTTTGTGATCGACCACCTTGTGCTGGCAAAATGCACAAATGGCAAAAATATTATTGTTATTGATTTTTCAATGAATATATAAACAGCAAGCCGTTTTGGGGTGATCAATTAAAAATTGGAAAAAAGGGGTGATCAATAAATGTTATTTTTCTCAAATTTTATTGGGCTGTGGTGACTAATAAATCCGAATATAAAAAAAACAAGCATGAACGGGCCGGACAAAGACTGAGTGATCAATTTAGTATACACTTACATTGTAAATTGACCCCCAACTAAACACTTATTTGAAGGTGTGGGATAAAAAACAACAACGTTTTTTCTAGACATCATCATCATCATCATCATCATCATCATCATCATCATCATCATCATCATCCGTTATAAGTCCACTGCTGGACAAAGGACTTTCACCTTCCATGACGACCTAGATTGTGTTAACCTCTGCCACGTCTTACCGGCAAACCTTTCTATCTCGTCCCTCCATCTTGTGTCTGACGTTTTCCTACTGCGTTTACTGTCCCGTGGGAACCAGTCGGTTAGTCTTTCCCCCCATCTATTGTCATTTCTTCTTGCTAGGTGACCAGCCCATCTCCATTTTTACTACTTAATTATTTGTATATCTTTCACTCTAGTCTTTTCTCTGATAAGGAGTAAATGTTAAGATTCTCAGCCCTCTATCTTCATGGGAGCGACCTCTACATGCGATATATACATAGATACATACATCAAGACCAGCCAGCCAGACCAACTTAAAAACTGAAGAAACCTTTGCTGACAATTTTGGTGACAGTTCTGGTTGACGGTTTCTAAAAGTGTACAGTGACTTTTGGGACACCCGGTTTAAGAGAGACAAAGGGGCACAAGCTACCAAATCAACGTTAGTAAATAGCAATCCCGTTAATCCTCCTGAGGAGGAAACCGATCTCTACACTACAATCAATATTACAAGCCAAAGCCCCCACCCCCACTGACTGGCATACTGCGAGGGGCCAGGAATCAATGCCGGTAAATAGCAGTGAGTGGTTACGGCCAAATCGTGTACGATTTGTTACCGAAGTTAAGCAACGTTGAGCCCGGTCAACTACCTAGATGGGTGACCGTTTGGGAAGACAAGCTGCTGTAAACTCATGTAGATCAATTCAATTAAAGGGGTGATCAATGAATGTTACTTCTCTCAAATTTTATTGGGCTGTGATGTCCGAATATAAAAACAAACGTGGCGATCCCGTTAATCTTCATAATGTGGGACCGATCTCTACACTAACCCATAATATACCTCCCCCACGCCGACTGGCCTGGCCGCGGGCGACGCGAAACGAATGAATCAATCAATGCCATTTAATGGCCGTAAGTGATAGGTTTGTGCAAATTGCGATGGAAGAACATGTGAGAGAAATGCGAAAACCGTGTTTCTTTGATTTCGACTGGATAAAGACGGACAATAAATAGATCTGAACAAAAATCAACTCAGGTCCATTAAGGCCCGACGGCTCTGTGGAGTGAACAACGACGGCGGGGGTTAGAAACCTTTTATATTTTATGACACAAGAGCGACATTAAGGCCCTCGGGAATAATAAATAAATATACGACACAGGGGAAAGAAGAAAAAACAGAAACAGAAAGAAGGAATTAAGAAAGAAAAGCCCAGATCTGGTTAGTGAGTCAATAGAAATCGTTGCATAACAAAAGTCGTTTGGCAGCATACCATGTTAGAGGTGATCAATTATAAACTGTAAATTGTTCCCCTCTAAAATCTATTTAGGGGGGGATTTTCAAAAAACGAAAAACAAATATTTTCCTAGACATAATAAGGAGTAACTGTTTGAATTTTCAGCCCTCTAGCTCCATTGGTGCGACCTGTATGCGTAATACATACATACATAGCCAACCTGCCAGACAAAACTGAAAACTGAAGAAACCTATGTTGAGAGTTTTGGTGAGAGTTTTGGTTGACTGTTTCTAATAATTCTAAGAAAAGAGAGAAGGGGAATAACATGAAGGCTAGAGAAAAAAGAAAGAAGAAACGATTATATCGTGGAAGTTAATGATAAATAGATAAGATAGAAAATAAGGATAGATTAGAAGGGGTGGCTGGAGTGACATAGAAAGCACCCAGAGAGCGCATACCTCTGCCAACACAGCCAGACAGCCAGAGAGCCAGACAGCCAGACCAATTGATAATAGAAACTTGTGTTGACAGTTTTGGTTGACGGTTTCTAATAAAGAAGAAACTATTAAAACAAGCCTGAAAGTCAAACCATAGATGCGCCATTGCTCTCCTTTGCTCCAAAAAGGAGCTAGATTTGGTTCCAAAATAGATAAATCGGCAATTTATCTTTCAGTATGTTAGTCAGTCAGTGACAGCAATCGGTACTAGAGATGCTCACGCATCTAAAAAAAAATACAAAAAAACGTCTGAAAAGACGAAGACTGTACAAACGTTTGCATCCAATTATTTATGGAAGAAATTTATACACGCAATTCTTTCTGATTTTACAAGTATAGGAATGTACAAACTACAAGGGAAGTAGAAAGATTATGCAGCACACTTTTTTTCAAATGGTTCAGAACTCATCACTTCACAAAATTCCAATCGCCAGAACCAAATTCAATATATTTATCTCTCTCTCTCTCCCTCCCTGTCTGTCTGTCTCTTTCTATATATCTATCTCTTTATTTTTCTCTCTCTATCTCCCCCCTCTCTCTCTCTCTGTGCCGGTCTGTCTGTCTCTCTCTCTCTATATATATATATATCTTTATTTCTATTCCTCTACCCCCCCTCTCTCTCTCTCTACACACACACACATATATATATATTCCCTACTGTGAGAGACTGTTTCACGTGTTATTACGATTTTTCAAACTGATTTGAAACAACTACAAAGGTTAGTATATATACCTTCTCCCATGATTTTCTTGGGTGACCACTGTGATTTTTTGAGGCTGCTACCATTCCCCTCTGTAACTGTTAGAAGTAGAGTGATTTGAGGTTGCTACCATGACCTCTTCGTCACCTCTTTCGAAGCAAGAAGGGTGATAAGGATTTCTCTATCAGAGCTGGTTTCACCGGCCACCTTTGATATCACTCCCCGCCCCTGTGTTCAGGGTGTGTGTTGGGATTTCAGGATTTCAGGAATTTTCATTCCACATCTTCAATCTTCATCTTCAACTCTCTTGTCCGTAGAGGTCGTGGAGGGGGCGCGGTCGTCGGTACAGGTTTATCTATTTTAATATTAAACTGCTATGTGTAATTTGTTCTATTCACACTATATATTCTTAAGATGTCTGTGTATTTGGAGAGTAAGTTTTAATTTTAATTTTGTTGTGTTATTATGGCCTGCGATATTTTTGCTGTTAGGTTAATTTTAGTCTCAACTGGTCTTTGTGCCTACATCGCGAAATTATCTCTTCCCATTTTTAGACAGGCATTGAGCACTTTTTCGGATACCGTCGCTGAACACATCCGTTCTACGGACTTATATCGGGAAATATTCCAAAGGACACGGCTGCACCCTACGAGCTGCACATTGATGCAAGGGTAAATTGACTCCGGAATTAACATAGGATAGGTGGCGCTGACCATTGATGTCCCTACAGTTCAATTTAGGGTCAAACCTACATTTTCCGCCCTAATTTGTAAGTTTCTATTTCACATCCAGTTATTTCAATTACGAACGATTGGTAGCAATAATGGTCCAGTGGTTTGAGGCGCTGAAAATGGTGCTGGCGGACAGAGTTCAAACTCCGACGGAGTAAATGTTTTTTTTACTAAATCTGTAAAAATATCATTTGCTTTCCTGTGCTGTTATTTTTGAATGTTTCTCCCCGGGCAACGCCGGGTACCCCAGCTAGTGTGTGTGTGTGTCGGGATGAACATGTGAAAGACGCGCAGACAGGAGTGAATAGTGCTGTTTTGATTAGTGCAGGTTTTGGTGTAGTACGGTTATGGTATTACTGTACAAATAAATGTAACTAAGTATAAACTGAAAATATAACACATTGAACAGTGTGGTTTTGAACAGTGTGGCAAATGTTGGAACGAATTAACCGTACTGATCAAGGTATACCTGTATATATATTTCGTATGCAGGCCCCTCTGCCAAGGTTAGTAATGAGTGTAACAACTTTTTACAGTTATTACTACCTCGGTCGTAGTTTTGGGAATGTGGTTTGGACAAGGGTTCACTCACACACTCTCTTCTACGTTAACCATTGTGTCATGCCAAGAGAGACAAGACATTTTTGGCTAGATATCTGAGGATGGAACTGAGTGCAAGGATGTGGATTCATAACTTTCCTAAGGGTATTAATACAAAGTAACCATAAGCAACTTCAGCAGAACTCGATGCGTCGATTCCATTCCATCTTCTGATAACCGTTACGCTACTTTGCACTTCATTCATATGTGCGTGTGTGCATGTGTGTGCACACGGGCGTGTGTGTGTGTGCGCAGGGCCTCTGAGAGGGGGGTAGTGAGGCCAGTACATCGCACCGGGGTTAGGAAGGAGGGGGGGCGAGAGTTTCTTCGGTAGAGCTGTGTATCTAGTCGATACGATATGTTCAATAACAAAATAGGTTGAATGTATCGTCTACTGACGAGCGAACATATTTTGGCGTGCTAAAGGGGTCATGGCAGATGGAAATAGGATGGCTAAAGAACGAGGGTGTTTGTGCAGTGTGTGTGTGTATGTGTGTGTGGTGGGAGGCGAAAATAGCTTTGAACCGACTTCTAAAATTGTACTCGGAGGCCCTCTGTATGTGAGCGTGCGTGTTTGTGTATATGTGTGTATATATGCGTGTGTTTGTGCGTGTTCGTGTATATCTGTGTGCGTGTCTGTGTTTATGTGTGCCTGTGCGTGCGTGTGTGCGTGTGCGCGTGCGCACGAAGATATGTTTGTATTTGTAGAGTTAATAAATATCGGCGTTTTTATTTGAAGCCATGATTGATGAATCCCAAACATAATGATTGGCTGACCTCTCCGTAACCATAGCAACATGCAAATTAATCATTCAAAGTCTTATTTAATTCCTGTCAGAGTATTTCTTCTATTTCTTCTTTCTTTCTTTCTTTCTCTCTTTTTTAGCCAACTTCCTCTTCCTCTATTTCTTCGCTTCGCTTCCATCCCTTCTTTCTTCCTTCCTTCCTTTCTTCCTTTCTTCCTTCCTTCCTTTCTTCCTTCCTTCCTTTCTTCCTTCCTTCCTTCCTTCCTTCCTTCCTTCCTACAGTCCTTCTTTGAGTTATTCCTTCCTTCCATCCTTCACTATGTCAGTATTTCCCTTTCCTTCTTTTTTCTCCACTCTTTCAAACATCTTTTTCTTTCTTTCCTTTTCTTCACAAACTACCCACCCTATATTTCTTCTTCTATTCATTCTTTCTTTCATGCTCGGCTTTGCTTTCATTCACTCTCTCTTTCTCCCTCTCCCTCCTCCCCCTCTCTCTCTCCCTTCTTTGATCTTCCACCCCTATTTTCTCTTTTCATCCCTTTTCACCTCTTTCCTTCTTTCTTCTGTTCTTTCTTCCCCACCCATTTCTTTTTTTCCTTCTCATCCCTTCCTTTCTATACCAATTCCCATCTTTTCAGTCTTTCCCCTCTTTTCTGCTTTTTTCCCTCCACCCTTTCAAAAACCTTCTCCCCCTCCCTTTCTCTATCATTTAAACCATGACCTACCCCGCCCCCCGACACACCTCATTGTTAGACAACCCTACACCCCCTCACCCTTCACAGACGATTAACAGAACAATAAACATCACCTGTAATGACGCTGAAAAGCCGGACATTTTCGCCGTTGCTGGACTTTTATTATTTGTTTCCTAATGTATTTCAATTCCATTATCTTTCGAATCTTCCTTGTTCTTTCTGTCTTCTAGGAGATGCTGGCTGGCTGGCCGGCGCGGAGAATGGACTCGGGGGAGCGGAGTTCAAACTCCGACTCAGCCAGTTTGTGTTCACTTTGCACTAATGTCCTTGGGAAAGTCATGAATACATCTCTCCTGCTAGCTGTGGGTAGAATAGCGCAGGGGGAAGTGAGTGACACCACTTCGGGTGCGTGTCGCCTCTAAGTCTATGTATCTATGTATCACAAATGGGTCAATTAAGTAGTAATATAATATGCGGAGCCCAAGCAGGGGCGGCTGATGCCGTAGCCAGCGTAAGGGCACTAGATTTTTGTTTCTGTCTCTTGGTTTGGCTATCATGGCTCATCTGTTACGTCGATTGTTATGCCGCCTAATCGACGTCTTTAACAGATGAGCCATGATAGCCAAACCAAGAGACAGAAACAAAAATAAATAAAATCTAAAATCTGTGACCCCCGCCCCCCAAAAACCCCAAACAAACAAAAAAAAAAGCCAACTGTGTATGGATGTTTGTGTGTTTTTGTCCATTTTCATTTCATTCTGCGTGCATGCGTAGGCGGTAACGACAAATCAGCTACATAATCTTTATCGTTACCTATATTTACCTACCTTTATCTCATGACCCAGTGCAGGGTCGTTGGGGCACCACAGATGACGAAGTCCACCCCTCTTCAGGCTTGTTTTGGATTCAGAGTTGTCCGCCTCCTATACTGGTTGCCAAACATGGCTAGAGAGCCCAGTCTGTCCAGTTATTGATGAATAGTTGGAAGGGCATTTGTGCGAAGTAAACACAAACTGTTTCAGTCGGGGTTTGAATTCGGCTTGTCGATTCCATTCTTTGTGTCGTTAACCATTCTGCCACCGCGCACCTCCAGCCACAGAAAACAGAGGCAAACACCAAAGACTCGGGATTTCACAGCATCGAAAGAAGCGTTTTGTCCATTCCAGTTGCACTCACGGAGAGTCTAGCGTTGCTTATATCGTAGATATGAACAAAATGGACGAACATTTCAGCATGAAATCGACACGTGAGAAATTTAAAAAATCTGGCAAAAATCGGCATATTATTCGATTTTAATAAAACTGTCGATACTTATTTATTAAAGGAAATAATAATTTTCCATTCCAAATTTTGATGAAGAATAATTTTATTTCAAACGATTCCTCCCCCATCATTTATTAATTTGATGATTTATTTATTTTATATAATCATGCTTCGTTGATTGTTTCATACATTTTACAGATATATCCCTGGAGATACTAATTATGTTTACCTTTGTTAGAATAATATCCAGAAACGGCTGAAACGAAACTCTTACTTTGGGATTAAAAAAATAGGAAAATTAAGTAAAATAATCCTTTTTCCGCCAATCCTTTTAGTTTTATTCGATAAATTGTAATTCAGGCTATTTTCACTTAATATTTTGTTTTAAAATTCCGATATTTTTCAAATGTTTATTGTTTATTCTTTCTATAATGCGGTTCGACTGAAATTGATTTAAAATTATTATAACATGGATGAATAATTAAATATAGCGAAA
>VCCN01003952.1:2178377-2189160 GCA_006491835.1 Architeuthis dux
TCAGTAATGGAAAACACTTCATTTAGATAAATTCACGTGAATGAATTAATCAAAAAAGAAAATTACCAGCTCAGCATCGCCATATCACACATCGGCTTGCTATACTTTATACGTAATATCTTAGATTCTTTTAAAGATTTTCCCCCGAGAGTTCCCAATACTGAGACCATTTAAATTTATTTTTATGCCATTTGAATGTTTCTGATGGACAAAGAATAACCGATTATTGTGTTGAAAATCTAACACTTCAATTGCAAAGCCTCGTTCTGACTGACTATTTTTCTAATCGATAATCAAAAATTTGAATTCGAATCGATTTTCGAACTGAAAGAATCGTTTCGTTTTGGTTTTTGTTTATTTTTTGCTTCGATGGATTTTCTTATTTTTTGGGAGTTTTTTTCCAGCTTTCTTTTTTAAACATTTCTTTTTTTGTTGTTGTGAATTTGTCATTTATTCCGAATTTGACGATTTAAAAGGAGTTGAATAAAACATCTTTCGAAAATAGTGTCAGGCAATTAGCTTGGCTGGGTTTTAGGATATATTCTTTATTTAAAACTGCCTGTGTTCGTTCTTTCTTTCTTTCTTCTTTCTTCTTTCTTTCTTTCTCTCTCTCTCTCTTTCCTTCTTTCTTTCTTTCTTTCTTTATTTTTCATTTGTTTCCTCGGTTCTTTCTTTCTCTCTCTTTCTTTCTTTCTTTCTTTCTTTCTTTCTTTCTTTCTCTCTTTCCCCCTTTCCCCATTTCTTTCTGTATTACCTTTCGTTCTTTCTTTTGTTCTTTCTCATCATCACCCTCAACAATCATGTACTCCTCTTCCTCTCCTACTCCTCCTCTTCCTCTCCTAGTCCTCCTCTTCCTCCTCCTCCTCCTCTTCCTCTCCTAGTCCTCCTCTTCCTCCTCCTCCTCCTCTCCTATTATCTCCTCCTCTCCTCCTCCTCCTCTCCTCCTCCTCCTCTCCTACTCCTCCTCTCCTACTCCTCCTCCTCTTCCTCTACTACTCTCTCTCTCTTCCTCTCCTACTCCTCCTCTTCTGCTACCGTCCTAATTTATGTCATGATTTAATGTAATCATCCCAAAGAAGAAATTATTTTGGTGCCTGCGATGCTACAGAAAAGTATAAGAAAAAGGCGATATTGTAGCAATATGATCCCTATAGATAGATAGATAGATAGATAGATAGATACACATATACATACATTGATAGATAGAATAAGTTTAAATGCGTATATACGAAATTGAGCAGTGTATATAAAATTAAACAACAGACACAGTAGCAACTGTGTGCCTTGACTGTTTGACATTGTTTGACAACTCAAAATTCAACAATATTCTGGATGAGAACTTTAACCTACAAAGAGTGTTGACAGTAGATTTTATATTATCACGTATCTTACAATCCAGCTTCCTAGAGCGTCGCTACGAGTAAAGTCGAATAAAAAAAAACGTTTTTCTCAATGAACCAGTTGACTTTCATGTCAGTTCCTTTCAGCAAAGCCACGGCACACGAACGGAGAATGAACTTCAAACGATATCCGACCAGTTCCAACTATACACACCAATTCAACACACAAGTCGTTTGCATATCCGGGGGATCATCATCAAACCCCATAACAATATCAAGAAATCTGATTTTTAGATGCGCTACGCTTCTCCAGCAGCGATAGTGGTCACTGACAAGTTTTCATATCAACGTAACGAACTTAACTTTTTAATGATCTATTAAAAGAATATTTGTTTGTTCCTTTTTTAAATCAATTCTCGAAATCAAACTGTGACGTAAAGTTGCGTTCGTTTTTTAAGAAGCTAAAACATTTTTTAACATATCTCATATCGCGGTGTTTTTTTTAACATATCTCATATCGCTATATTTTTTAACATATTTCATATCGCGGTGTTTTTTAAAAACATATCTCATATCGCGGTGTTTATTTTTTTACATATCTCATATAGCGGTGTTTATTTTTTAACATATCTCATATCGCGGTGTTTATTTTTTAACATGTAACTGAACTCGTATTTAAATAGCGCATCTATGGTCTGACTTTCAAGCTTGTTGTTAATAAATCGATACCGTATAAATGCTGTTAAGCTGTTTTGTATGAAAGAGAGGAACGAACAAATACAGTCGTAAGCAAAAGTGTTCGATTCCCTTGAAATTCTGTCTATGTTGGTACATTACAACCTGTAATGTAAACGGATTTTTGAAAAGAATTATGTCATGGACCTACACAAAATAGTCCAAATTGGTGAGTTGAAACTTTTGAAAAATCCTGTTTTAAAGTTTTTTAAAGAATAAAAAACTGAAAAGTGGTGCGTGCTTAAATATTCGGTCCCATTACTATAAAGCCCCTAAATAAGATCAGATGCAACAAATAACCTTCCCAAGACATATGATTATTTAAATAAAGTCCACCTGTGAGCAATCTGAGTGTCACATGATCAGTCACATGATCTCAGTATATATACACCTGCTTTGAAAGGCCCAAGTGTCTGTAACACTATGGACATTATCAAGAAAGCGCCATCATGACGACCAAGGAACTCTCCAAACAGGTCAGAGACAAAGTTGTGGAGAAGCAAAGATCAGGGCTGGGTCATAGAAAAGAAATCCCAAACTTTGAACATCCCATCTATTATTACAAAATGGAAAGGCTATGGCACCACAAAAAACCTGCCAAAAAATTAAAAATATTTCACCTCACCAATTTGGACTATTTTGTGTAGGTCGATGGCATAATTCTTTTCAAAAATCCATTTAGATTACAGATTGGAATGCAACCAAATGAGAATAATTCCAAGGGGGTCGAATACCTTTTGCGTGCAACTGTATTTGTGTATAAGGAGCTGAGGTTGTCTCCAGTTAATATTAGAAAACTGTCACCAAAACTGTCAACATAAGTTTCTTCAGTTTTTAATCTGGTCTGGCTCGCTGGCTGTATGTATCGTGCGTACAGACCGCACCAATGGAGTTAGCGTGCTGACAATTTAAACATTTACTACTTATTATGTTTATATAGGGTTTTAGTGTGGATTCAATTTACAATGTAAGTTTATGCTAAATTGGTCCCTTAGTTTATATGCGCTTGTTTTCTTTTTGAAAATTCGCTTTTATTTTAGTGATCACTACCCAACAAAAGGCGAGAGAAGTAGCTTATTCATTGATCACTATACTTTTCAATTTTTTAATTGATCACTCCCAACACAGTTTCTATTGAGTGACTAACCAGACATGTGTGAAATTTGGAGAAAAAAAGGGGTTTCTTTTTGTACCACAAAATCCTCACGGTACGAGTTTTCATCAAAAATGTAAAATACACACACACACAGATACATAAACGCCACAAACCCTAACATGTACACATGTGAATATGTGGTATGTGTATGTATATGTGTATGTGGGATGCGCGCGTAATTGTATGTGTGTGCGTGTGTGTGTGTATATATGCGGCCTGTGTGTACACGTATTGTTGTGAGAACGTGGAATCGGTCTATGACTATTTTGAACATTTGAACATTTTATTTTTAGTGCGAAAAAAGTATACAATTTGTATCTACAAGCACACATCATAACAATCATCTTTACACAATATCTAGGGCCTTAAACCTTTTAGTGTAAGAAAAGTATACAATTTGTATATACAAGCACACATCATAACAATCATATTTACACAATATCTAGGGCATTAAACCTTTTAGTGTAAGAAAAGTATACAATTTGTATATACTAGCACACATCATAACAATCATATTTACACAATATCTAGTGCCTTAAACCTTTGCGGTGGTGTAATAAACATCATAATTCTTCTTAAAATCATTTACATCTGTTGATAGCACTACATTAATTCAGGTAATATATTCTCCCACCACTCTATTGCTAAAACAGAATTTCCTCATATTCATTCTACTTCTATTTGCTTCTACCGTATATGTGTGGCCACGCATAATCTTAAACATTTCTATTAAGTCTCCCCGATCTCACCTATTTTCTAACGATGTTAACCCTAACACTTTTAGCCTATCCTCATAATTGGTACTAACTTAGTTGCTCGTCTTTGGACCTTTTCTAAAATATTTTTTCTCTCTCTCCAAGTACAGTGACCAGGACTGTACACAATACTCGAGGTGTGGACGGACATAAGTCTTATATAGTATAAGGAACGAGTCTATATCTCTATATATGGAAAGGTGTGCTTAATCAGTCCCAGCACCCTGTTCGCATTAGCAGCACTGACAATATGCATGTGTGTGTGTATGTGCGTATTTGCGTGTTTGTGGCGTGTATGTGTACGTGTGCATTTTTCATTTTCCTTGAAACGACTGCATGTGTGTGTGTGCGCGTGCGTGCGTGTACGTGTACGTGTGTCTGTACGTGTACGTGTACGTGTGTGTGCGTGCGTGTACGTGTACGTGTGTGCGCGTGCATGTACGTGTACGTGTGTGTGTGTGCGTGTACGTGTACGTGGACGTGGACGTGTGTGTGCGTGTACGTGTGTGTGCGTGCACGTGTACGTGTGTGTGTGCGTGTGAGTGTACGTGTGTGTGTGTGCGTTTACGTGTACGTGTGCGTGTACGTGTGTGTGCGTGTACGTGTACGTGTGTGTGTGTGCGTGTACGTGTACGTGTGAAAATGGAAAATATGACCCCATTTTCTATTACTGGAAATCAATGAAACAAACGTTTTGTTCTATGTTTTTGTTGTTTTCAAATGAAGAATCGGGACAAGTGAGACAATTGAAAATCGTATGGCTATAGTCTTTAAAAAAAAAGAAAAAAGACATTTGAAACAATTATACAAACGTAATTCTTTTCTGTTTTGGACAAAAGGCAGCACGAAAATGTTTAAAAACGATCAAATCTCAAATTAGTAAGACAACATCAGATGTCAAGTTGATCCTCACCACAAAGCAGGGGCGTTTGAAGAAATTAATTGTTGTTTACATCTTGCTCCCCCCCCAAAGATCCTGAACTCTCAACTTGTTGACAAGTGGTTTTTTTAAACAGGAATTGAGTAATACAACCAAGCCTCAATTAGTACCAATAAACATCGTGCGACGCAATTTCTGTTAGAGGATAGTGAGTGTTATTTTCTAATTGCTTATGTCAAGGATATCGGTCTTCAAGGCGGTTTTACCAATTCCCCTGCTATCATTGCATTTTAGGTCGGGCGAAATATGGTTGAACCGGGAATAGAGACTTAACATATTTGGTACCGTTGGAAAGCTCATTCTATGTAGATTAACATATGTAACTCCCCCCTCCTAGGTTTTTGGGAAAAGAAAAGGTTATGAGCGTTAGAACACGACATGTTTCAAGACTATAATTCAATGTCTTTTGATAGTCACTGCAACCAAGGCCCACCATTTCATCTTATCTTACAGGAGTTTAAACAAAGCTAACGTGCTCAAATCTGACACAAGTACACAGGACAGTATCTTGATAATTCAATGATCAAATCCTCAAATTGTTGCTATTCTTTAGATTTCCCTATAGTCCAGGCGTTGTAATAGGGCCCCGTACGAATTTTAGAGTTGATTAATGAAACCGGTGAGTAAGGATATCTTGGGTAGACATTCCAGATCAAAAACATAGCGCCATTTTTCATACTGGCGGATTTTCGCAGTGGTGCCCTGGTCAGAAAAAGAAATTCATCGAATGTCATAGACCCTTGTTTTAAAAGGAAACACCTGTGTGGACTGATAGTTATAACATAGGGGAGGTTATTGTGGATGGATCAGCTCCAATATATAATCATTTCTTTCGTAGCCTATTTATCACCCCTCCACAAAATTTCATTGAGGACGTTTGGAGATATCGTGTGAACAGACTGAAAACCTTTGGAGATATTGTGTTGTGTGAACAGTTAGCAAAGTGAGTAGGTAATTGTGAATGGATCCACTCAAAAATGTAATGACTTCTTTTACATTGAGATTTCTCGAGTACTTTTGGAGATATCGTGTATACAGAGCGAGAAATTTTGAAGATATGTTGTGGTGTGGACAGATAGCTACAATGTAGGGGAGATGATTGTGCATGGATCCCCTCCAAAATTCAATCACTACTTCTGTAGCCTATTGCCCAACCTTCTACAACTTGTCATTGAAATTCATTGTGAAAAATAGATTTACATATGTTAATCTACATAGAATGATCTTTCCAACGGTACCAAATGGTATGTTTAGACTCTAATTAATTCCCTGTTGACCACCTAATTCGCCCGGACTATTTGGAGCAGCCAATCATAACAATCACAAATACATTCCCTGAGCTTTCAAAGGTAGGTAAATCACAAACCATCAATGTTCTCATCACAAAAGCAACGTTTGAAGGGAATATTAGCCATTTTCTATACTTTTTAGACATAATCAATCAGAAAATGACACTTATTACTAAGGAACAAAAAAAGTAATAACAAAAACATTGCATAGTGTAATTAATCCCATAAAAACCTTCTACTAATTGAATTCATACTATTCGAAGTTATTGAATATAAAATATGGTCCGTGTTTGGTTCCAACCTAATGAAAATGGCGTTCTATTAGATCAAATTTCTGCACCAATACAACATTAGGCCTCTTCTTATTTTTGCAGTAGAAGCATTTGCGGTACAACTATTAGAAACCATCAACCAAAACTGTCATCGAAACTGCCAACATAGGTTTCTTCAGTTTTCAAGTTGGTCTGGCTGGCTGGCTATGCATGTATGTATCACGTGTACAGGCCGCACCAATGGAGCTAGAGGGCTGAACATTTATGTCGCTTGTTTTGTTTTTTGAACCCCCCCAATTCTTTTTTAGTGGGGGTTCAATTTGCAATGTAAGATTATGCTAAATTGATCCCTTAGTTTGTGTCCATTCACGCTTGTTTGTTTTTTTTAAATTTAGACGTTTTTTTAGTGATCACTGCCCCAGAAAAGCTGAGCGAAGTAATTTGTTCATTGATCACCCCTTTTTTCAATTTTTTAACTGATCACCCCCAACACAACATGCTATCAAAAGACGTTGTTCACCTGACGGTTTCTATTGAGTGACTAACCAGACCCGTTTTCCCCCATTTCTCCCATATTTACAAAAAGAGGTTTATATAAAACACCAATTCGATCGCAACCCATGAGACGAACTGATTTCAATTTTAGCGTATCAAAAACTTCGAACTAAAACGAATTTAGTCTTGTACGAAATGAACAAGCCTCAAAGCCAGACCATAGATGTGCTAGGTGGTAACATTATACTCGAGTGTAAAAATAATGATACTCTAGACGAAAACCAACCACGCGAGCAGGCAGGCTTCAGAAGTGGTTACTCGACAATAGATCACCTACACGCAATAAATCAACCAATCGAGACAACCCTAGAATACAATAAACCACTCTGTTTGGCCTTCGTAGATTATGAGAAAGCATTTGACTCGGTAGAACATGCAGCAGTCTTCAACGCAATGCGCGAACAAGGCGTTACGAGAATTACAACAAATTATCTAAAACATATATGAAAATGGCACTGCAATAATTAGACTACATAAAGAGATGTCTTTCGGAAAACTGACTGGGAGTGAATGGGAATAAAGGTAGATGGAGAATACCTAAACAACTTAAGATTTGCAGATGACATTTCTATTACATCGGAAGCATCCGAAGAATTACAAAATATGCTAACCGACCTTAATAGGGAAAGTAAAAAAGTAGGTTTAAAGATGAACAGAACAAAGACAAAAGTAATGTTTAACGATAAGGTCCCCCAAAAGGTCATGAAGATAGAAGGAGAGAGTCTAGAAGAGGTCGATGAATACATCTACCTAGGTCAGGTAATAAAGCTAGAGAAAGACCATGACTGCGAAATAAAACGACGCATAATGATAGGTTGGAAAGCATTTGGTATGAATAGTGACATTCTGAAGAGCACCTTGCCAATGTATCTAAAGCGTAAAGTATACAGCGGCTGCATAATACCAGCCATGACTTATGGATACGAAACCTGAAAATTAACCAAACGATCTGAAAACCAACTCAGAATAGCACAGAGAGCCATGGAAAGAGCAATGCTAGGGTTAACTCTAAGAGATAGAAAAAGATTAACATGGATCAAAGAAAGGACTAGAGTGAAGGATATTATACAACTAATTAAGCAACAACAGTGGAAATGGGCCGGCCACCTAGCGAGATGACAATAGTTAGGGAAAAAGACTAACAGATTGGTGTGCATGGGACAGTAAAAGAAGTAGGAAACGACCAGACACAAGATGGAGGGACGAGATAGAAAGGTTTCCCGGTAAGACTTGGCAGAGGTTAGCACAAGATAGATTGTCATGGAAGTAGATGGGAAAGGCCTTCGTTCAGCAGTGGACTTATAACAGCTGATGATGATGATAATGATATATATATATAGCCATATTTTTAGCTACACAAATTGGAGGTCGTATTATATTCGACATCGCACTGTACTCGAGTAAACACGGTATTCTTGCGTGAAGATCTAGCAAGGGACGTTACTCTCATTTCGGTATTTCAGTCAGTCAGTGACGATGATCGGTACTAGAGATTATAATGTTGTCTTGTGTTTAGTGCCTTTGTTCGCTTTGTTGGTCTTTCTGTTTTAGCTGTGTATAGTTTGAACGCGTTTGGTTCGTAACCGCGTTTAGCGTCTTAAGAAAAGAAGACGGAACAAGAGGCTCGTGTTGACAGGGCGGTTTGCCTGTGAAGAACTGAGCCTTCCCCGTTCCCACTTTCTGGGACCGGAAACGGAATGGGAGCTGCTGGGAGTTTGCTTCGGCGTGTTTATTGATTTAACATATACATACATAAAGATTACTTATTGATTTAACATCCATATATATACATAAACATTACAGAGATGGTAAAGCGCCTAAAATAATATCAATTTATAATTCGTACTGTATCAAATCTGTATTATGCATAGATGCATAGTGCTTCCCTAAGTTCGAATTTAACTGCTAAATATCTGTCATCTTAACTTTTTAGTTTCAACAAGGAACATAACATGAGGGGATTTATTTTCATGACCTTAGGTATGTGTGTAGTCTGCGTGTACTAAGTGTATTTTTATATAAATAAACTTAAATTTGTTTTTTTCTTCTTTTTCTCAGAGATTTGAATCTTATTTCTCGGAGTTGGACGGAGGACTAGCACATTGGTAAAGCCACGCCCCTGAACTCAAAAGTAGCATAATATTTTCCACCAGCTTTATAATACTGGTTAGCACAAAGTGAACAAAAATGAACAAAAATGTCAAGCGTGTAAGCGACATCTGATTTTAAAAAATGTCTGGTAGACAATGCAGTACACATACATTTGAGTGGAAAAAATAAACAAGATTAAAATGCACGACAGCTGCGCCGTACAAAAAAGGCATGTTACCGCCTGCAGCTCCCATAATTTGAAATAGCAGTCAATTTACATAAACAAAAACAGTATAAAATATATTAAAAATACAGGTGGTAAATATTTTTTCATCATTTCACTATATTTAATTATTCATCCTTGTTATAATATTTTTATATAAGTTTCAGTCGAACCAAGACATAGAAAAAAAGATATCGGAATAAATCGATAAAAATGATGAAAAATATTTTTAAATTAATAGTGAGTGAAAAAATATTTTTTTTCACAGATCAAAAGCCTGAATGATAATTAATCGAAAAAAACTAAAAAGATTTCGAAAAGAAAAGTATTTTACTTAATTTTCCTGTTTATTTAATCCCAAAGTAAGAGTTCCGTTCCAGCAGTTATTGGATATTATTCTAAAAAAGGTAATCATAATTAGTATCTCCAGGGATATATCTGTAAAATGTGCAAAAATCAACGAGAGCATCATTATATAAAATAGATAAATCATCAAACTAATAAAAGGTGGGGTATGCATCATAATGTTCTTCTCCGAAATTTGGAATGGAAAATTTTCTTTTTAATTCGTCCCTTAATAAATAAGTATCGAACATTTGATTAAAATCGAATAATAGGCTGATTTTTGCCAGATTTTTTAAATTTCTCACGTGTCGATTTCACGCTGAAATATTCATCCATTTTCTTCATACCTACTGGCTAGGGTACGCGCATCCATAGCCTTTCTATATTGAAAATATTATTCACTTTTAAGTGGTATCTTTTTGATTTTGTGACCCGGTTGTTGCATTTGGAAACAGGGCATAATAGGGTATTTTTTTAATTTAAAAAACAAAAAAACAACAACATATATACCAATCAATATGAAAGAAAAAGAAATATACAAAGTCCCTACAACTGCTACTTTCTGGACTAGATTTGCTGTGTCTATGCTAATTATAAATAAAGACGTTTTTTGTTAATCACTGCTACCAAAGGTTTAGGTTATCCATGTGTTCACACATTTCTATCTATCTATCTATCTATCTATCTATCTATCTATCCGGACTTCCCCCAACGCTAACCATTCATAGTAGAAACTTGAATTTTGCGCACACACTCCCTTTAATGATTAGGGGGAAAGTTCATTTTGTTTTTTGACCCCCCCCCCAGTAGGGTTTTAGAGGGGGGCAATTTTATCTATCTGTCAATCTGGACTTTGCCCAGCCCTAACCGTTCATAGTAGAAACTTTGTTTCTGTACACACACTCTCCTCAATGAGATGGGAAAATGCTTTTAGTGGGGAGTTCAATTTTAATGTAAGTTTATGCTAAATTGGCCACTAGTTTGTGCCCGCTTATTTTTTGAAAATTCAGAGATTCTTTAGTGATCACCGCCCAACTTTATAATTGATCACCCCTAACACAGCATATATAGGTGGCGGTGAT
>VCCN01003952.1:2193395-2203532 GCA_006491835.1 Architeuthis dux
TGCGTGTGTGAGCTTTCTTGTATTTTCATCCACCCAACTCCGAAAGTCCATACATAAATGTGTAATAACTCAAACAAACACATAGGCACACACGCACTTATGTTAATATATGTATTAGGTGTGTGCAAAATTACCCAGCGCTTTTAAGACTCGAGACTGAATAAACATTTGAAAACGGCTTTTTATAGATAGATCGATATGCAGTGACTATGATAGATAGATAGATAGACAGATATTAACAGAATGAGATAGATAGATAAATAGGCACTGACTGTGATAGATAGATGTGAACAGAATGAGATAGATAGATAAATAGATATGATGTGACTGTGATAGATAGATAGATAGATATTAACAGAATGAGATAGATAGTTGAATAGATAGATAGATAAATATTGAATTCTCAGCGTCTATGCAACGTAAATATTTACATATTCGCTTATTGTAACAATCACACACGCACACATACACGTATACGCATACATTTAAGTTCATAAATAATATACATGCATAGTTAAATATGAATATGTATTGCGCAAATCTATAAATGTGTAGAAATGCACAATATATACAAGTGCATATACAGAGTCAGTTGTTTTATATATTAGAAATTATCTGAATACACATTTGTATGCAACCATATGTACACATTCATATATACGTGCGGATCCATTCATATACGCATAATAATAAACGTTTACATGCGTATTTCAATACGTACATACATATACATACATGTAGATAATATTCGCGCATGCGTGAAGAATATATATAATTCCCTATAACGATACACTAATGTGCATATATTAGAATTAAATATATATGAGTAGAATGTCAATCTATACATCAAAGAGAACTCCAACAGCCACCCCGGGTGCAGAGTCACAAAGTTTCATTGTTTACTTTTCAAACTCACCAATACATTCGACGATGTAACCTTGTTGAAATCAACGGGATGAATCTGTTCTACGCCAACTTGCAAGCCCTTCATCGTACAACTCGCAAGCCGTTCATCTTAATGTAACGAAACGTAACGTATCATAAAGAAGTGCAGGTTCGTTGGGGTATCACAGCTGATTTCATCACGAGTGTGTCAAAAGGCAGGATAGCAGACGGAGCACATCCTTCTTTAGGGTGGTTTTTGAAATCATCTCCTAGACTGGTTGTCAAACATGACTAGAGAGCTCAGTCTGCCCAACTATTTACCCATAGCTGGGACAGAAGAGATGGATCCACGCCTTTCCCAAGGGTATTAGTGCAAAGTGAACACAAACTATCTTAGCCGGGGTTTGAACTCAAATCGCGGAGTCCATTCTGCATGGCGTTAACGACTCGTCTACTCCGGAAGTAGTGACGACTATTCTCCATTTTATACGACGTTTCACAGCTCAGTGCCTGCTATTCTTGTGGCGGATAAAATCTGGCTCGCCGGATGACGATCTTGTAATTGGTATATCATCGTTGCAAAGATTCTAATTAGTTTCAACACTTGAATCCTTTGAGGCTCCGGATTTACTCTAGTCCGGATATGTGTCTGCCAGACGGCCAGACTAAGATTGTCACCACCATCTTGCGCTGATATTGAGCTGAAACATCCTCTGCTTCCTTCTGCGTGTAAAACTATTTCATTCCGTTAAATCTCCGATCTTATACTTACAGAGAATCCCTCGTCTCGTGGCCTCTGCCAAGGATTGAACCAATTATGCCAAGTTGATTTGTCAACCATTCTCCCTCGTTGATAATAAGCGAAGTGTCCACACATTTCCAGGTGTCACGTTCCCGTCTGTCACACTTTAAAAATAACTAGCATTCCAAGGGAAATTATGAATCACCGCCACCGATCACCGATGTGTTCATTAAAAAAGGTCTGGAGTTTCAAAAGACAAGCGGGCACAAACTAGTGTCCAATTTAGCATAAAACTACATTGCATACTGAACCCCTCTCTAAAAACCTATTATGGGGGTGGATTTAAAAAACAAAAACAAAACATTTTCCCTACTCATAGAGGGGAGTGTGGGTGCAAAATTTCAAGTTTCTACTATGAACGGTTAGGGATGGACGAAGTCTGGATACATAGATAGATACATATAAATGTCAGAACACATTAATAACCTAAACGCAGCAATAAACCAGTGTTGTGGGTAGCTGTGATTAAACTGTCTACGTTGAAAGAGGTGTTGGTAGAGGACGGGCCTTTAGAATGGAACACATAGACCGCGAAGAGGGGGGGGCGGAGAGAGAGAGAGAGGAGGGTAGGGTGCTAAAAACGGTAGGGGGCTGAAACGTAAAGATTTTGGTAAAGTTCTACATCCGTTAACCAAGTCAAAAAGAAATAGAAACAATTTTTTTTCGCCAGTAATATTTTCTGCTTTAATCTGTTAGACCCTAACAATCTTCCTAGAAGTTGTTAGTTTGTAGAAAAGAAATGTTTCTTACGGTTTTGCGAGGGGGGGTTCTATTTACAATGTAACTGTATAGTAAACTGGACCGTTACTTTCCGTCCGTTGTATGGAAGTGAGGCTTCGAAGTATTCGGTTACTTCCCTTGTGAGGTTTCCTTGATATGTTTCTATGCTTTCATCAAGGTTTTTTGGTGGCACAATGGAAGCACAGAAAATCGTCATTAAAATATCAAAGAAACCTAGTTAGTAACCTTCACAAGTGAAGTAACAACATGCTTCGAAGCCTCACTTCCATACAACGGACGGAAAGTAACGGTCCAGTTTACCATACAGTTACATTGTAAATAGAACTCCCCTCGTAAAACCGTAAAAAACATTGTTATGGTCTAACGGATTAAAAGCACAAGAAATTACTGGTGAAAAAGAATTGTTTCTATTTTCTTTCGACTTGGTTAACGTGATTTTGAAAACATTTGATATACGAGGTATGTCCAGAAATGTTATGTAGCAGTGACCTTGTCCTTTTGTTATAAAGTAATTTGCATCAAGCCACGTTGGTTAGTTTTTGAACAACACATACGAGAGTAGACGTGTGTCTAGCGCGCTTGGCGTTTTTTTCCAAATTGAAAAATGAAGGTTTTAGAAATCCTGCGATTCGTGGAAATCGTCGCTTGACTGTCTGTGAAGTTTTCGAAGAGGCAGGAATATGTTAAATGTCGTGCAACATGATTTTCAAAGAAAAACTGATTATGAATCGTGTTGCATTTTACTCATCTGTCAGCAGATTCAGTTTTTACTCATCTGTCAGCAGATTCAGTTTTTACTCATCTGTCAGCAGATTCAATTTTTACTCATCTGTCAGCAGATTCAGTTTTTACTCATCTGTCAGCAGATTCTGCGGAAACACGATGCATCATCAGTTTTTCTTTTGAAATCATTTTGCACGAACTTTTACAGATTCCCACCACTTCGGAAACTTCACAGACAGTTAGGTAACGATTTCCACGAATCACATCATACACTTTTTCAATGTAATCTCTTCCCGTCGATGAGAAATATCATCCAGATGTAGCATCCTCTTTGGTGGATGTTCTTCCCAATTTGAAACGATGGTACCACACCTAGCATTGATTACGGCTGCGACAATCCTCGCCATAGGCTTGTTGCAACATTAGAAAAGTCTCCTCAAAAGATTTTCCTAATTTGAAAAAGAGTTTCACACAAACACGTCACTCTTCTAAAACCTTCACTTTTCAACTTTGTAAAAGAAAACGCCAAGAGTACTAGACACACGTTCACTCTCCCATGTGTAACTCAAAAACTAACTAACGTGTCTTGATGCAAATTCTTTTTATACAAAAGGCCACGGTCAATGCTACACAACATTTCCGTCAGAGCACGCTAAGACGTCTCATTGGCGCGCCATTTTAAAAGTTCGGTTTCTTTATGGACAGACCTAGTATATGTATACTTCGTGATTACTGATTCATGAGTAAGTATTATTGCGTACGTGTATTTGTTAATATTTATATAAATCTTTTGTTACAAAATGTGTATGTAACAATAAAAACATACGTGTACATTTTGTCTATGTCTTGCGGCTGTCGAACATCTGGAGCTGTGGCTCTTGCACTAAGTAAGTTTTGCCATCCCTGATATAAAGAAGAAAGATGGTTGCAGGGTTAGTGTTATTGAGGAACAAATCGACAACGCAGTTGATCATTAATAGCTTGTCGCCGCAGACAGCCAACCACCTTAGTGTCGTTTGGTTGAGGTTCAACAGGCCAATGTCGACTAGATCAGGTGAGAATGGGCAGTTTCGCGTTGAGCACCCTTTCACCACACAGAGAGGATTCGCTGCTCTTTAACGCCCACTTGACCCTATTGTCCCCTGTCCTACAAACGCCCACTCTCGCTCTGTTGAGAGTGTACCACTCGCGTCTGGCAAGTAGTGCCCCATCTGCCAATCTGTCTATGAGGTCTGTGAGGTCTGTGAGGTCTTGCATTGCATTGTTCGGTGTACAAAGCAGCGATGTTTATTTCATTTTTGATCGATGGATTCTCATTTAGAAAGAAATCAATCCGAGCCCAGCGTCTAAATAATCAATGACAGGAGAAAGGGTTCTTTTTTTCTTCTTCTTCAATTGATGAAAAGTGGACACGTTAGCAATAATCACTCGGTCCCACCTCGATTATATTGTGAACAAAAAGTTGAAAACCAAAATAAAAAAGGGGAACAACCGGGCCATTCGAATGGAACGCGAAAGTAACCGGAAGTTTAGCCGTAGTGGAAAAGCGAATTACCGGAAGTATGTGCCGGAAATTTAATACAATGGTGAAAGCAATTTCCCTTTTCGCATTCGAGACGTCCATCTTTGAGAGTTTCAGGATCACGTTTCAAGAAATGGCGTCACTTCGAACGACCAGAAGCAATTATTGGTGAACTAAGAATTCTGTATTTTCTTTCCTTTTATGAATTTTTATTCACACGGCCGCTCCCCCTTCCGAAAACATAAGCCCCCACCGCTGAAATAATTCGCAGGAGAAATATGTTTGCCATCCATTGAGGAATCATCTTCTTGTGACGTGTATTCAGTTTGATGCATTAACTCTCTTCTTTGTCAAATTACTCGGATAATTTTCGTCGATTCAACCCATTAGTGTCTATTGGTACCAACCGAGCATTATAGTCCCACCTTATTACAACAAAGGGGAAGTTTTTATCGTGTGCACCAAGCATAACAAGACAAAGGTATTTAACTGCTCCAATTAGAATGTCCGACAGATTATCCAAAATCATATAAATTTGAACATATACGTGCGTACATGTATACACGTATAATTTATCATCAATAACTCGGTGTACCCATGCGAGTGTGATTCAAGTTTTACAAAGAAAATAACTTTTATACTAATTATTTCTTAATAAAGGATGAAATTGATTCTAAAGAAAGAAAAACTTGCTAAACTTGCTTAACGAACATGAAATGGCGATTAGTCTTTTAGTAATGTTTCATTGTTTCTTTACGACAGACGGGTTTATAACGAAGCACTTGAATCCAACTGAATAATGAGGTAAAATCTATATTATAATGATCTGATTTGTGTATGTCTGTGGGTTTGTTAACGTAATAGAGCAAAAACGGCAATTCGTAGCGCATTTCTGGTTAGCGCAATCCCGATAAAATGCTCTAACTTGAAAAATAAAGCAATTTCCAGTCCAATCAGTCCACCGGTTTCCTAGTAATGAACTTAATTGAGTATGAATTGACAAAAATGTCTGCCCAAGGGAGATAATTCCATGTATTTTAACTGCTAATTACAGTTGTTTTTGAAAAATAGGAGGAATAAGCAAATAATTATAATATAAATTCTATAAATAGAAAGTTACTTGATATCGACCTTAAAGTGACTTTTACGCATATCTTATAAAAAAAACTTATGTACGAGGGTCGGTCAAAAGGTAGTGTCTGTTCTTCTTTAATTACAACAGATTTAATAGTAGAAGCACACGAAGCATATCAAAATGAACACAAACGTCTAAGGATTCCAAGTCTCCTTCCTTCTCAATCGTGGTATTTCACATTTGAATGGGGACATGTATATCCATCCTCGTAGAAGCTTCTTGGCTTATTTCTTAGCCATGTGCGAGTTACCTCTTTCATCTCATCATTATTGGAGAACCGCTGTTCTCTGCCTTCTTCATGGGCTCAAACAGATGAAAGTCTGAGAGTGCCCTGGTCAGGACTGTAGGGTGGATGAGGCAACGCTGTCATTTTTTTAAAAACATTTTTTTATAAATTTTTTTATCTATTATATATACAATACAAAAGTTGCAGTACTCATTTTTGGTCGGAATAGAAGTTGGAGTGGAGTTTGACCCTGCAGTAACCAGGCCTGTTTTATACATTTTTCATTACATGTTGAACGATGAAGCTTACAGTTTTCAAATAACAGAAACAGACGATAACTTTTCTCATTCTCGGCTAGACATCGTAGAGTGATGACATCGTAGAGGGATGACATCGTAGAGTGATAACATCGTACCGGGATGACATAGTAGGGTGGTGACATCGTAGAGGGATGACATCGTAGGGTGATGACATCGTAGAGCGATGATATCGTAGGGTGATGACATCGTAGAGTGATGACATCGTAGAGGGATGACATCGTAGAGGGATGGCATCGCAGAGTGATGACATCGTAGAGTGATGACATCGTAGGGTGATGACATCGTAGAGTGATGACATCGTACGGTGATGACATCGTAGGGTGATGACATCGTAGAGGGATGTCATCGTAGGGATGTTATCGTAGAGGGATGTAATCGTAGAGGGATGACATCGTAGAGGGATCTCATCGTAGAGTGACGACATCGTAGAGTGATAACATCATAGAGTAATGATATCGTAGAGTGATGCCCATCTGTATAACAGAGGTTGCAATCTTTTTGCTGACTCAAAAAAGCTCATTTCTCTTATTCCTCAGACAAAAGCAAAATGTTCTCTTTACTTTAGTACAGTGGTTTTCAAACTTTAACTACTCGAGGAACAATTTTCAATAATTAGAATCTCTAGGGAACCGCTTCAAAAAACCTTTTTTTCTATTGGATGTTGGCCTTGTTTATAGAATTATACGAATGAATATAAACCCAAATAGAAAACACACACTCCAATGGAAAACGTAAGAACGAAGCTCTTGAGGGAAAACAGAACAATTGCTGATAGAACAGCATCTTTAAAAAGATGTTTTTAATTAAAACCAAGATGTTAAATTAAAAATGCAAAATGTTGTTAATATAAATGTAAAAAGTTCTGTTCTTGTTAAAGAAATAAAATAAAGACACGAAAACACGTGAAAGCAGTAAAGGAAACGTTTCTGTAATGAAAAGTTATTAAGTATATTGCGAAAATGTCAGTTTGGAAAGGTCGCGCGGAACCCTGGTGTTTCATGGAACCAGCCGCGAAGCCGGGGGGTCCGGACCCCCCCTCTCAACTTCTTCAAGGCAGACCCTCGTAATTCGTACAGAAATGAAGAGAAACTCGTGGGGTGGTTGTAGGGTGAGGCTAGTTCGGCAGCAAGACAGAAATAAATATACACATTTTAAAAATCGTGACACCTCACCAGAAGGTTACATTTTTACAAAGCTTAGATACATATGTTGAAAAGTGTCGGCCGCTGTATCTGACTTGTTTGTATATTCTTATATTGACTACTTACTTATTTGTTATTACTAGAAACCGTCAAACAAAACTGTCACCAAAACTGTCAACATAGCAGTCTGGCCTTAAGGGGGCTACAGGTTTCGCCCCAATATGTTTTCCGCGTATGCATGGCTGCCTGGATGATTATCTATCTATCTATCTATCTATCTATCTATCTATCTATCTATCTATCTATCTATCATTTAAATGCTCATAAAATGTTTAGACCCCCACCCTCTCACCTGACCTGTCTCCGAAGCTGCATGGAACACAGTTTGAATATCACTGCTAGTATTAATAGTAACATCCTTTGAAACTATCCTGTTTTCCAAAGTGGGCAATTTTGACCCGTTACTTCTTTTAATCTTTCAGTCTGGTTTCTGTTTTCTTACTATTTGCTTCAAATATGCTGCATTACATTTGTTCTGTATCTAACTTGTATGTATATTCTTATATTGACTACTCACTTATTTGTTATTACTAGAAACCGTTAAAGAAAACTGTCACCAAAACTGTCGACATAGGTTTCTCGAGTCTGGCCTTAAGTGGGCCACAGGTTTCGCCCTTATATGCTTTTCCGCGTATGCATGCCTGGCTGGCTGCTTATCTATCTATCTATCTATCTATCTATCTATCTATCTATCTATGTGTCGCGCGTACAAGCCGTACTAATGGAACTAGAGGGCTGAAAGTTTAAACATTTATTATGTCTAGAAAAAAACTTTTTAGTAGGGGTTCAATTTACAATGTAAGTATATTCTAAATTGATTCCTTAGTTTGTGTCCGGCAGCGTTCACGCTTGTTTTCTGTTGTAGAAAATTCGGACTTTTTTAGTGATCAGCGCCCAACAAAAGTGAAAGAAATGATTCAATCATTGATAATCCCCTTTTCAATCTTTTCAATTGATCACCCCCAACACAGCATAACAGGCTAACCAGAATTGTTAAATATATACGTTTACTTAATATATCTACCTTTCTTGTATTTCTTCTCAATTTCTTCTTTGTCAATGCAGTCAAAATAATCTTAAAAGTATAAAGGTCCCCGACAGAAAACAGTTGAAATAGAGAGGGGGGATTAGTTGTTTATTAGGACCGTTAACTCCGAGATACCCGATTTAAAAAAATTCAAACCATAAAATTCTTAAAACCGTTATATATTTTCAGTAATTAGGTGCCCAAGAACCTATATAACAATTTTCATTCTAATCGGTTCAGCAGTTCCAAAGTTCAATATTTTTTGCATGTTGACATATGTTTATTTACATATAGAATGTAAACAAAGAATTGGATCGACCATAACTCACCATTTTTCAATTCCTATGTTTTTTTCAACATTATATCAACATTTCTGCAAAATCAGGCAAGATTTTAGAATTCTTTTCCAATTGTAAACAAAAACAACGTCTTTGCTTATAAAATGTAAACAAACAATCGGATCGGCCATAACTCACCATCTCCTAGACAGAATCTCTCCAAAAGCTTACATACAAAATGTCATTGAAATATATTGAGGAATGACGAAGTTAACGAATTGAGAAAAAGGACAGACAGACACAGCGGGGGACAAAAAGACAATTCATGTCGACGTTTTCTTTTCCTAAAAACTGAATCTGTTTTACTGAATATCTCCTTTTCCTTTTCTTGCCTGATTATTTTTCGGCGTTTCTTTTTTAAAAAACGCCCTTTTTTCATTTTGTTTCTTCTTTTCGCATGACTTTTGCTTCTATTTGCTTTCATTTATCTACTTTGAACTGCTTTTCAAAAATGTTACGCCCCTTCAACTCCAATTGGACTCTTCTGAAAAGAGCGAAATTTAAAACAATTCCCCATCCTTCTTTTTAAAAATCTATTCCAGCGTTAATTTGTTCAAAATATAATTTGCAAAATCACTTCGTCCTCTTTGTTTGTTTTAGTGGTTAGATCGTGAAGTCTTTTCTAGCAGAAACAAACATGCAAATACACACGCATGCAAACATACACACACACACACACACACACACACACAAACGTGCAAAAACACACACACGAACATGCAAACACACACACGCATATATATTATGATAATTACGGTTGAGTATGGTCAGAAGCGTTCGATCACAAACGTTTTAACAATATTTTCTGGGAATATGCTGGGAAAATGAAAATGTGTTTATTTAATACCGTAACATGTTTCGACGTATTAGGTCGATTTCAAATGGAAAATTAGAGAGAACGAGTTTTCATATCTGCATCGACCAGGGGTTGTGATTAAATGGAGAATTTCCCTGTTTGTGTCCGTGTGTGTTGTTGGGTTCTGTATGTGTCTTAATGTGTTTGACCTTGGGTATCTGTTTTCGTGGTTGTAGTGTCCTGTGGTTTGGTGACCTCAATGTATTGGTCTCAGTGATAAAAGTTGATGACAGCCATTTCATCCTGGTTCTCCTTCAAAGGGTCGGTAGAACCCTATAGCCAGCTCAGGCTTCTACCAACGTGGGGATGTTCACGTCTTGTGGTCTAAACAGTTCAGCCTTACTGTCGGAACATTCCCGC
>VCCN01003952.1:2253475-2265822 GCA_006491835.1 Architeuthis dux
GAAAACTGAAGAAACCTATGTTGACAGTTTTGGTTGGCGGTTAGTAGAAGATTCTCTGGCCTATCATATTAGTCCGGGGGCCAGTAGTGCACCCCCATCCCATTTAGGGAAGGTGAGGTAATTCTCTTTCTAACGATATACATATGTATATACTTCCTTCAAAAATTAATTCTACGATCCATAGACTTTGGACTGTATATTTGAAGCTTTCTCGTAAAACTCTAGTTTCACGTTTTGGGCTGTAACTTTCTAATCCAGACAGATATAAATTGGGAACATACACCGTTGGGAAGCTGATATTATATATATCCTTCCTGTACTAAATCCACAATTTTTCCTTCAAAGTATACTTGATATTTCCTTGTAAAATCCTGAAATACCTATAAACTAATTATTATATGGTGAAATAAAGTGTATTTTTGAATTCATGTCAGAAAACCATGATTTAGCCTTTTAAAGTACTCAGATATGCCAACTGGTGTTTTGGCGTGTGCTGGCGGCCATTTTGCTTTATGCAAATGAGGTAGTTCTTCACAAATCTTTTCTTGGAAACATCTTTTTTTTGAAAGAGGACATCCTAAGGAACATTTTGGTACCCTAAATGTAGGAACATGGAGAGGGGCTGCACGGTAGGCCCTGGATTATATAGCATTCACTTTAGGAAGTTAAAATGTGGCTTTTCGCCTATATTCAGTTTTCAGTTCTTTTGTATTTAAAAAAAAAAAAAAAAAAAAAAAAAAAAAAAAATCAAGTTTAAATAAAGAAAGATACTAATTGAGAGTCATTAAATTTAAATTTGTAAGAAACCCTAACATGGGAATTGTGCATTCGATCAGAAAACATGTTTTAAAAGCAAACAAAAAAATCCCTTGAATTTAGTCAAAGTAAATTCCCCGAAACATCTGACATATTTAAGCTGTTCGCTGCCAAGTAGATCTGTTTAGAGTCGTTGTAACTCTTGTGTCGTGTTTTCCTCATAAAAAAAAACCTCGATGAAAATAGTCTTCATGGCATGTTTAAAAATGGTCTTATCTTCATGCACATCAACTTAAATGTACAACAGAATATCTAATAAAATGTAATCTATACTTAAATGTAGGTAAGAAAGAAAAAGAACTAACGTTCTATCCTAAGAAGAGTTATTTCGTCTGTGGCAACAAACAGGTTAAGGGATTTTATTTATGCAATATGGATACCAGAGTCGCAAATATTTAAGGGATCTTTGCCAGAAAGTGTGTTTAGCCAACTTCACTCATAATTATAACATTAAAAAGGGGTTCTTTTCCCGGGGTGTGGGGAAATGAGACAGTATAAGTGAACTGGCAAAAAAAAAAAAAAAAAAAAAAAATATCAACGCTGAGCGCTAATTTCGATTTTCGCCTTTTTACTTAAGAGCGAAAAATTGGCGTAAAGCGAACTTTCGTAAAGTGGGGGATACCTGTACTTAGTTTAGATTTTCATGTGTTAAACAGGTTTGAATAGTTTGCTCTGAAGCAGAGATTGGCATGTTGGTGTTGCAATTCACTCTTTATTTAATGTCCTTTCGAAATGAGAACTTTAGATTAATGGTTTTTGTGGATTTTAGTTTCGAGTGACAAAATGTGCTTCTATTACATCGGGCAACACGATCTTTGTTCCTGGGTAGCGAGCAGAGTTCCCTCTACACTGTGTGCATGCGCACACGTGTTGCAACCAGTGCTCAGAGGAATGTGTGCACAAAGAATTTCAAATTCTGTAGATAACTTACTGGGTTTTTTATGGGTGGGGGGGATTGATTCACTATGTTGAATTCAAAAGTGCGCATATACTTGTTACAGGAAAGAAAATTCAACGTAAGATTTTGAGGCACTGACAAAACATTTGTGGAAACATTGGATGGAGTGTTACTTTCTAATTGCTTGAGTGTAGGAAAAAAAAAAATAATAAATAAATAAATAAAAAATAAAAATGGCAATTGTTCCTTTCAAACTTTTCTTTTGAGACTAGGACGGTGATATTCATATTTAATTATTCTTCTTTGTGAATAAAAGGGTAAATTTGGCCGTTGTCCAATTGAAAATAAGTAGATTTCAAATTATCACTGTCCTGGTCGTAAAAAGCAACGTTTGAAGGGAATAGCCATAATCAAATAGAAAATAATACTTATTACTCAGGAACAAAAAAAAAAAACAAAATTCATTTAAAAATGGAGAAAACTGGCACCAATTTCCAATTGTCGCAAATGTAAAAATGCGCCCGTCTCTTAAGATAGACAACTCCCATTGGTCGTCCGGTGACGAAATCCTGATTTCCATTGCATGTGTCAGCTTAGTGATCCTTGCAAGTTTCAAGTCTAGTCGAGACCAGGACTTTATTCTTACAAGTCCTTTTTATGACCAACTCCTCGATGCAAGTCCTCGGAATGGATACTTCCACCCTAATCTCAGTTTAGAGTGTATACAATTAGCTGAAGCGCGCACAAGGAAATTTGCTCTAATGAAGAGTTTTCCAAACGCTTCGATCATACCGGGAATCGAACTCGGGACCTTCTGCGGGAAACCATTGCACTTTACCGAGCGGACACAAATGTAAAAACAAAACATTAATTAAGCACTTAATTAAAAGAACAAATCAGGATTTTAAAAGACTCAAAAACAGAGCTTGATTTATTTGGGAAAAAATTAAAAAATACTGAATCCTGGTTTGAACAGGATTAATAATGATTGCTTCTTTTTTTTCGCGAAAATTCCAGTTGAAAAGAAAGTTTTTAAAATTAGGTTTTCATATTTCAAAAAGAGTTAAAGTCGATGTTTTGTGTGGATTTAAAATGAATAAACGTAGTGAATTCATGAATGAATGAATTCAGCAATGAATGAAAGAAATATTCGCTCAAGAATATTAACCAAAAAGATTCGTGGATTTGTACAATCGCTGGAGCGTTGAATGGAAGAGAAATGTCAGCCATCTTGCGTTGAAGTTTGCAACTTGCCCACACCGAACGTACTTCTCACCGTTTGATATTAGTGAGCAGTGGCACATTAACAATTAGTCTGAGTAGGCTTAATCCCTGGAGCCCAGAAGGGAGGTGGTGAGAGCAAAAATGACTTGAGTGTCCAAAAATGGTTTGAGTGTACATGCGAGTGTTTTGGCTGATATTTCAGTACCTTTGCATATCTGCAACCTTACAAATACTATATTTTATTAATTAGGCTCCAAACATGAATTTCAGGGAGAGCCTTATTAAAGCCCAGGTGGTTGATGATCCGTCACTACCAACACCATAACATAACACTTAAAAGCGATCGATGAAGTAAGCAGATTCAGAAATAAACAATAAAATAAAATCTATTTTCTAACCAAAGGATTCAGAGACTGAACACTTTGATCGTCTTGTGTCTGTATTCCGTTAAGACCAATTGACCGTTACAACTAATATCCATTCCTCTACACATTTTTATATTATCTGCTTCGGACATGAACAAACGGTCAAATTCTCCCGTCGGTGAGAGACGATGAATGTTGGTCTTGAAGCAATCAGCCAAATATATATTACCCTGCCGGTCACAAGCCACCCCAGCGGGCCACGTGATAGCAAGATCCTCTTGTCCATAATAGCAGAAATCGACGCAAGATTCGTCCACGTTCAAACAGATCAGACCTCGTTTAATTCGGTCAGAGATTAAAACCTTCCCACCTGGGGTGGCAGTTAAGTAGGTCGGAAAGAACGGGGCATCGATGTTTAAGTTTTCCTTCGAGAACGAAGCGAGAATCTCGCAATTGAGAGTTAGAACGTCAATGCATCTATCAAGAGAAGCGCAGACAAGACGATCTTCACCTAAACTGGCGATTCCCATGTACACTTTAGATGTACTAGTCTTTCGGCTCACTGTCAATTGATCCAAGTATTCGACGAAACAGATTTGTTTGGTTTCTGGCAGGGTGACTGCAAGGAAGATAGAGGACAGGACACTCAGGTTGCTTTTCTCAGAACTCAGCCTTAGAATGCTGGCCTAAAAATAGAAAGAAAAAGGCATCAGAATTACATCCATTCATGGCAATCTTTGCAATAACACATCGAGGACGGCTATTTTTGAATTTGCAATTCTGAAGGGTTAAAAGTCGATAGATTAAGGTTATTTGAACAACGGTTTTGTTAACTGATCAATATATCATCAGCCGTTATAAGTCCACTGCTGGACAAAGGCCTTTCCCATCTGCTTTCATGTCGAACTATCTTGTGCTAACCTCTGCCAAGTCTTACCGGCAAACTTTTCTTCTCGTCCCTCCATCTTGTGCCTGATATTTTCCTACTTCGTCTACTGTCCCATGGGCACTAATCGGTTAGACTCCCCCCACCATCTATTGTCATCTATTCTTGCTGGGTGGCCAGCCCATCTCCATTTGATCAATACATTGTACTATATATTTAAGTTTATTTGAACGTTAATATCTGATCATTACGTTGTATATTTATACTTTTCGGAGCCTTTGTAAGAGTTTTTAGAGCGTTACCTGGAATAAAATCTACCCAATTTTAACCATTTAAAAAAATCTAGCCACTTTTAGCCATTCAAAATTACCAATATAAACGGCCGTTCGTGATGCGTTATTGCAAAGATTGTCCCATTTATATATTAATGCTTAGAACTAACGCATCGAGAGATTTATTTTACGCTCAAAGACTTTGATAAAAGTTAAGGGAGAATCAATTCTGAATTAACCAAAGGCTTCTTGTGAATGAGGTGGAGTAAAACACCCGTTGCTTTGCTAACGATATACCCAGGGTGGAAATCTAAAGCTCTGTAGTGTATTGGGGAAAAAAACACAAAAAAACGCAACTATCCTCGTGCCTGATTGATTGCAAATTGACCCCCCCCCAACACACTAAAAACCTATTTTGGGAGGGGAAAACAAAAAAAAAAGCGTTTTTTTCTCTAAACATTAAATAGCCAGCCAGACCCACTTAAAAACTTAAGAAACCTATGTTCAGTTTTTGTTGAGGGTTTCTAAGAAAGTTTTAAGCTGGGCGCCTGCCAGAGAGCAATGATTAGCAAACTAGTCTCGCTAGATTATTGCATGTGTAGATAATTCAATCCTTATGACCCTGTGCCAGACCAAACTAAGTAAACATAAGAGTTAATAATTTGATATTGCAAATAAACCAACGAAATGTCAGTAAAGACGTCAAGGATTGATCTTTTCTCGATACAAGCGGAATCTAAAGAACACAATACTGTATTATGAAGTCTAGATTATAAAACGCGGATTTATTTTTTTATAATCTTTGCTTTGACGTACATAAACCTTCGGTGGTGATAGATAGATAGATAGATAGATAGAGAGGCCAAGAGTCGTACAGATGTTCTAAAAAGTATAATTTTTAAATTAAGTATAATTAAACAACATTCATCAGGAATTACTGCAATAATGAAATTAAACACTTGTCTTTATCAGATTGCGCATGGGGAACTCGCCAAGGTGTAATCGATAAAGTGCATCTGACCTACCAGACAAATGACGATTTTATGATAGGAAAATCTGATAAATACATACGTGTAATTTCATTCTGGCAGTAATTACTGATGAATGTTTAATTATACTTATTAATTAAAACTTATACCTTTTAGAGCCTCGCTGTTGGTTTTTAAACAATAGGTAATCTTTTCTTTGACGTACACAAACCTATGGTGGTGTTTAATAACCAGCAGAGAGGCTCCAAAAGCCATTAATTAGGCTCTAAAAAGTATAATTCTGTATTAAAAATTATCATTAAACAATATATTCACCAGAAATTACTGCAATAATGAAATTAAACGCATGTCTTTATTAGACTTCCTATCATAAAACCTGTTTTTTTTGTACGTCAGATGCACTTTTTATACTCGAGTGTAAAAAGAATGCCAAGATAATACATATATTACTGATCTTTAGCTACAAAAAGTGGGGTTCGCATTATATTCGTACTCTAGTAAATACGATATTATTTCACTAAGGTATATTTACTCTGACTATTCGTTTACTACGATGTAGATATAGTTTATTAATGCTGCCAAGTTTCCTTAAAAAAGAAATATTCCTGATTTCTTTTGAACTTGGGGATCAGTGAATTCATTCTATTAGAATAAATGTCCTTGACAGGAGAACTTGAATTTTCAATTTGACAGTCAAGGTCTCGTCTAAAGATATTTAAGGTAATCTTTGCTTTGACGTACATAAAACCTATTGCGGTGTTTAATAACCAACATAGGCTACAAAAGTCATTAATTGGGCTCTAAAAGGTATACGTTTTAATTAATAAGTATAATTAAACAATATATTCATCAGAAATTACTGCAGTAATGTAATTAAACGAATGTCTTTATCAGATTGCCTATCATAAAATCGTCAGTTTTGGGGTACGTCAAATGCTCTTTTTCGATCGTACCAGGACGAATTCATAGTGCGCAATCCTTAATTACATTAATTTCTGATGAATGTTTAATTATACTTATCAGGTGCGCTACCATTTGACGAGAATGTTGGGTGTGTGTTCCCCTTCTGACCTGATCCCCTGAATTCAGGTTTGAGAAAATGTTGGTGGGGGGTGAAATATGTGTTTTGCCAGGGGAAACTGATGCTGCCAAGAGTTGGAAACAATTCTGGAAATGTTGCACTGAGACCCCTTGAAACCGATGGATGGCGAGTTTATTTGGCGAACTTTATATCAGGGTTTGGGTTAGGGTTTGAGATCCGTCGGTAAAAAAGTTGGGTTTTTTTCAGTTTCTATAAACATTTTCTACTACTAAAAAGGGTAATCTTTGTTTTAGCGTACATAGACCTATGGCGGTGTTTAACCAACATAGAGGCTCCCACAAGTATTTTTTTGTTATTAAAAAGTATAATTAAACATTCAGAAATTACTGCAATAATGAAATTAAACGCATGTCTTTATGATCAGAGATTGCGCATCGTGAACCCATCAAGGTGCGATCGAAAAAGTGCATCTGACGATTTTATGATAGGCAAATCTGATAAAGACATAAGTTTAATTTCATTCTGGCAGTAATTACTGATGAATATGTTTAATTATACTTTTTAATTAAATATACATTTTAGAGCCTAATTAATGAGCCTTGGAGCACCTCTGCTGGTTATTAAAGGTTTGTGCGTCAAAGCAAAGATTATAAAAAACAAAAACAAAGCAATAAAATGGGAACTTGAATTTAATTTGACAGTCAAGGTCTCTTCTAAAAGTATTTATGGCAATCTTTACTTTGGCGGTGTTTAATAACCAGCATAAAGAGGCGCCAAAAAGTATATGTTATCTATTAAAAAGTATAATTAACCAACATTCATCAGGAATTACAGCAATAATGAAATTAAACGCATATCTTTATGATCAGAGATTGCGCATCGTGAACTCTGAAAGGTCGGATCGAAAAGTGCAACTGATGTTTCAAATCGACGAATTCATAATTAACAAAAGAACGTTTTATTGAAATCTAGTTTCAAAGATGTTTAAGATATATCATCGAGCAGTCAAAGTTTTGAACCTTTGATAACTGTAAAACAATCTTAGTATCTTTAAAGGAGCATTTGGTGATCTTTGGTTTGACGTTAAATAATCGCATAGGATTATTTAACCAGCATACAAAAGGTTCAAAAAGTCAGACAGAGGCTCCAAAAAGTATATTGTTTATTAAAAGGTATAATTAAACAACCTATTCACCAAAGATTAACAATGAAATTAAACGCATGTATTTATCCAAAATGTGTTTTTTAAATTCTAAATAGGACGAATAAAAGTTAACTTTGGAGGTTAAAAGATAGTACCATACAGAGACGGATCCAGGATTTTGAACAGGAGGGGGTGCAAATGGAAAAGGTTTTAAATAAATACGTGTATACCAACCATATATAGATCTATTCAAATAGGGAGTGGAAAACCTTATTTTAAAATAACTACTTACAGTCATCGGTTTATTAACCCAATAAAGAATAAGACAGGGCATCTTATACTAGATGAGGAACTATATTTATTGTTAGGCTTAATTTATGATTAAATGGGATTATTTGAGTTTATTCTATTTATAATTTTTATCAATATTTAAATCTTTGGGCTTTTCCCCGAGCAAGGATTCTGAGGACCCCCTGAACCAACGCCTACCATAAAACTACTATGGAACATAATTATGCATAATAACAGTTAATATAAACGAAAGCAGGAAGATTTGTTTTTAAAGTAAAAAGGCTCACCAGCCAGACGCCATATTACGTACCAGTTCACCTGTAAGAGTTTCGAATTTCTTGAGATTCTGGTTGACGGCATCGAAGACGACAATGTGTTTCTCATCCGGGAGAAAAACAATATCGATCAACCAACAACTTCGTTCCCCATCGGTTAGGCAACTGAATTCGAAGAGTTTTGTTGGTGAATCAGAAACTGAAGTCATTGAAATCTCCGGTAGGTTAAAATCAGAATCAGCATTTTGTGGCCGCAGTGATCCAAGCACTGCACAGTTCAGCGTTGGGCTCAGGGGAGGAATTCTAATCTCAGGTAGTGGTAAGGCGAGAGAAGAGATCGTCTCAGTTTCAACGGCCGGGAATAGTTTCTTCCTGTGCACGACACTCGAATCAGAAGAACTAGAATCGGGGGACAAAAACCACTGACTGAGACTCTTCTGGTCTGACGGGGTGTGATAATTCATTAATCTTTTTCCAGACATTAATTTCTTTCTAGTATTTGGCCGTCGCAAATTTTGAAGGAAACTCCGAATCTTGTTAGATGCAGATCGCATGAATTTACTGGCCGAGTAAGAACTGTCTAGCGTCAGAGATTTACATCTTCGTTTGCAGTTCACAGGGGCTTGGATATCACTGGCATTCTCCTGGCCAGGGAACGTGAATATTGAAGAGTTCCCACTGTCGCTGGTGGGTGGAGACAAAGGAGTGCTACACTTTGAATTCATGGAAACCTCAGAAGATAACCGACATTTCTCACTTTCACTACCACAATCTGCATTCATCGATGATAAGGGAGTCTTTGCATTGCCTTCTGCATCGACAGCAAGGAAGAAAGATTTTTTTGAAGAGCCCCCAGGCTTTAGATAGCAAGAATGGAAGCTTTGAAAGCTTTCAGAGATTTCTTCCGATGTTATATCCAAGGGCAACTCTTGACCGAACCAGAACGATTGATCCGAACAATCTTCACCTGTGACAAGAGAAGCTCGACCCATGGGAAAGGAAACCAGTTTACTTAGGGTTTGAAAGAATCGCTCGTCTGGTTCAAGTTTTAGACTGTAGCACTCAGAGAGAGGGTCTGGTGTCAGACCAGTGATGTCATCGAGACATGTGCTAGACCCGTTGGACAAAGGCATCTCGGACTTTTCAGGGTTACGGGTGGATATTTTCGGCAAGGCCTTCCAGCAGCGATCAATTGCCTCAAGTTCTTCCTCGGCCTTGCAAATGCCATCCGACGCCATTGTCTGAAGTTCGTCGTAGGACTCATCCAGAGTCTCCATCACTTGAAGTTCTTTCTGACGAAGTAGGGCCTCCACCGAAGTTCGAAGACTAACGATCGTTTCAATTATTTGTTCTCGGCTCTCGGCGGCCACTCGTAGTTCCTCTTTCTTTTGTTCGACTCCTTTGAAAATTGAATTCATCTTCGCTTCGAGGGCTTTGCCAAGCTTCTCCAAGTCTTCCGTTTCACATTGGGGGCACCAATTCTCCGATCGTGCACCGTCCCAAAAATCCCTCAAATTAATCGCCAACTCCAGGCACTTGGAACAGGCGTTATGTCCACAAGTCAATTGCTTCAGGTCGAACATGCAATTTTGGCAATGCATTATTTGTGGACCAGGGTTCGAATCTGTCAAACCAATTTCAAAGTAGTTGGTCCGATTTGTCAACATGAGTGCTGTTCAATCGTGAAAGATTGTCTAAATCGTGAATTAAAAAATGGTATATTCACAAAATTTCATTTACTGCCCGGAAATTTCACAGAACTGAATAAGCAAAAAAAAAAAAAAAAGGACACCAAGTGAATTTTTCTCGTTTTGGGGAATTCACTCAGCAACGAGTAAAATCTCTCCCTAGTCCACAAATGCAGATTGAATAAACTCTTTTTTAAAAACCCATTAGAATTTTCAACTGGCTATTTATTATTTCAGATGTTCGGCTTGGAATATTCTAATATATCGTTTATAGGGTGTGAAGCAGTCTGCCTGCCAATGTAGATGTTTTGTTTTGAATTTTGAATTTGTGAGTCCAGTGTTAGATATATGTTTTTTTAATTTTTCGAGTTTTTTTTAGTGACTTGTACATTCAAAACACCGGTCGACGAAGCGAAAATATTTGGGGTTTAATACATACATTATGTATGAAATCCCAAATATTTTCGGTTTCTCTGCGTTGATCTGTCAAAAATAAAACCTTTTTATTCTCTGGACAAAACATTGAGTCGGCTCATGGCATTCCCAAATGTCAGCGGTCTGCCAGAAACTAGGTTTTGCTGGTTGGGGTCCACCTTTAAAAATACCTTTTCTAAGTGGATCGTGTGGAAGTTTTTAACAGATTGCATCTTCAATTATCAACTCCCTGTTAAACTAAATGATACCCAATGAGTATCACGGGAAAGAGAGTTGTGCACTAATTTAATTTTTTTAAAAACCATCTAAATTGGCAACATCGGTCTGGGCCGTATGTATTAAAACCCAAATATTTCCGGATTCTCTGCGTCGATCTATCAATACCTTTTTATTCTCTGGACAAAACATTGCCGTACTTGATATTGTGCTGGAAATGAATTTCTCTATTGAACAGAGTCGGCTCATGGCATTCCCTAATGTCAGCGGTCTGCCAGAAACTAGTTTTTGGTGGTTGGGGATTCCAAGAGGGGCGTGCACTAATTTAAAATCTGTTTAGATCGAACATATCAATTTATCGGAAATATAATATTCACATGTCTGCTTTAAAATCGAATTTTTTTTTTCTTGTCGATTTTGTTATAACAGACTTCGTCCAAAGCGAAACAAGTTTGATAGCTATTTTCTATGGTTTTGAGAAGGGTCATTAATATTCAAATGGTTATTTTCTATAGTTTTGAGAAGGGTCATTAATATTCAAATGGTTATTTTCTATAGTTTTGAATCCGATTCTCCCTATGCCACATATTAGAAACCGTCAACTAAAACTGTCAACATGGGTTTCTTCAGTTTTTAAGTTGGTTAGGCTGGCTGATCACGCGTACACGGCCGCGCCAATGGACCTAGAGGGCGGAAAATTTCAACATTTACTCCTTACTATGTCTAGAATAAACGTTTTTTGTTCTTTGAAAATCCCCCCCCCCCCAATAGATTTTTAGTGGGGGTTCAATTTACAATGTAAGTTTATGCTAAATGTGTCCCTTAGTTTGTATCCGACAGCATTCACGCTTGTTTTTATTTTTTAAAAAATCGGTCTTTTTTTGAGTGATCACTGCCCAACAAAATGCCGGAGAAATAACCTATTCATTGATCACACGTGTTCCCAATTTTTTCAATTGATCACCCCCAACACGACATGCTGCCAAAAGACGTTGGTCATGTGACGGTTTCTATTGAGTGACTAACCAGACATGTTTTTTTTACTTCTTGTCACTTCGACCGTCGTCTTTCTCGCTATTTATCAGGACGAGGGCTGAACTGACGAATTACGCACCCCCAAATGGAAAGGGTCACCAATATCACCTCCTCTTTCTTTCATATACCGATATGTCTTATCTGGGTGGCAATCATTTTCCCGAAGTTCATCTTCCCGAACGTTGATTGGTCACTTTTTTCATAGTTTACTATTTGCAATAATCACAAGTTAACTTTTCTTTTTCTAAAATTACTGCCATGGGTGTATGTTAATGTAAATGTGCTGTAAATGTGCTGTTTATTTACGATAAGATTTAGTATTTACAATATATATTGGGTATAAGATTTATGAAGAAAAAAAAAGGATTTTATGTACAACCGTATGTGTCGGTAACCTGATTTATGAAAGAAAAGGGGATTTATTGTTGCTGTTGCTTGAGTATTTACAATAAAATGTAATTTTTGAATAAAAAGAGTTAACCGGTGTTTTATGCAAATAGTAAACTATGAGAAAATCAACGTTCGGGAAGATGAACTTTAGGAAGATAAACTTCGGCAAAATGAACCAGACCCGTCTTATCTATATTGCAGAGGTTTTCTATTACGTTTTACATGGCGACTAAATTCAAACAATGAATTTTCACATTAGCCAAACGAGCGAGTAACGAACAAAAGAAGACAATCCTGAAAGTCAGACCATAGACGCGCTAGTTCTTTTCTTGTGTGAAGATCTAGCAAAGACTATGTTGCCAGTTTTATTTTCAAGTTCAC
>VCCN01003952.1:2429813-2450026 GCA_006491835.1 Architeuthis dux
TCTCAAGCACCCATGGAGGACACATGACAGTTTGCTCTCCCCGGAGCCGCCTTACTCATGTATGTATGTCTGTCTTACCATTGTTCATTTTTCTCCCTCTTTTTTTTGTTTCATTGGTTTTCTATTAAGTTGATTGAATCTCTGCCAAGCCCTCCCCCGCCCCCCGGAAACCGATCGGACATTGAACGATTGCAGCGTCGTTGCTGTCAAGATTCATCTTTCATTGCAATTGGATCCAATGCAGACAATCAAGAGAGATTTGTTTAAAACAAAGAAATGACAACGAGCCAAATAACTGGAGATACCCGCCGCTCCATTCCGGGTGGTACTCATCAATGACAGTCGGCCAGATAACTGAAGATACCCGCTGTTCTATTCAGGGTGGGTTCTCATATGTGTCAAATTACCTAGAATAAATAAACCCCAAACTGTCCCTCATTGCCTGTTTTTATTTGATTTCAATTTTCTTTCTCTTTTCTTGCTTAGTATTAAACAGCGATGATGGTAGAAACCATCAAACAAAACTGTCACCAAAACTGTCAACATAGGTTTCTTCAGTTTTCAAGTTGGTCTGGCTGGTTGGCTATGTATGTATAGTATCGCCCAAAAATAAGTACACCCTTACCTCTATATTATAGACAGTTAATTTTCTTCTAAACCATATATAGTAGGATTTTATTATTTCTAGTGGAACATTACACAATAACAACAGATATTATCAGGTATTATTTATGACCAAACTCTACAGCATTGAAACTCTGTTGCCAAAAAATATGAATATCTTGCCGTCCAAAGATTAGTACACCACCACGAAATATATTTCATACTGATTTATGTGTGATACTGTATGTATTACGCATACAGGTCGCACCAATTGAGATAGAGGACTCCCTATCATCTCTAGAAAAAAGTGTTGTTTTCTTTTTTGAAAATTCGCCCCCTAAATAAGTTTTTAGATGGGGGTTGAATTTGCTATGTAATTTTATGCTAAATTGGTCCCTTAGTTTGTGTCCGGCGACATTCAAACTTGTTTTTTGAAAATTCAGACTTTTTTTTAGTGATCACTGCCAGCAGAATGTGAGAGAAGTAACTTATTCGTTGACCACCCCTCTTTCCAATTCTTTAATGTATCACCCCCAACACAGTATGCTGCCAAAATACATTGGTCAAGTGACTGTTTCTATTGAGTGACTAATGCAATGAAATACACTCTGGTTGTGTGTTCGTGTGTTCGCTTATTAGAAGACTTGAATTTGGGATGATAATATTGGCAATTGCACCAAAGTGCCATATCATGTTCTCTGGGCTAGAATTTGGGTCAAACGGTTGACCGGGTCACACGGAAATCACAACAAAGAAAATGCGTTCGACCAACCAAAGTGGTTTAAGGGCGGCCGTGATTTCAAATCGGCCGGCAGTTTAGAGTCAGTTAGCAGTGGAGAACAGAGAGCGAACGGGTCAACAGCTTCTCCCTACCCGCCAGGGTTAGGGAGAGAGTCGTTAGAATTTTTACCGAAACAGAATTCAATGCCCTTTAGTGATCCGCGAACCGGCCCGGAATCGAAGCTATCAACGGGAATAAAACGAACCCATATTTTCAATTGAAAATAATGAATGTTGTCGTCTTTCTATCGAGCCACGTGGGAGAGCCCTTTCTTCGGTATGGACCAAAATGACGTCTCTCATCGGCGAGAACAAATACCGGCATTATTCTATACTAACCAGATCTGGGTTTTTTTTCTTTTCTCTGGAAAAGCGAAAGTTTAGAAAGCCTGAAAACATGGCCTTCAACGTTCTTTTGTCGCCTTAGAACTTTTTCTCTTCAGATTCCTTCCTGGGAAATGTTTGGCCAAGAGTTATATAAATAAAAACAATTAAAAGTTGGATGTGTAAAAAGATTCTCTTCAAACGTTGTGTGGTTTACCGTGAAAAGGACTTAAAAACCTCGACAATATTATAGGTCACCAAATGCTTTTCCTACACACCGATTTTTAAGCGTAGGACTAATCACCGAACGGAGGGGATTTGCCGAACGGAACATACCGGAGCCGGATAGAGATACATAATGTGTCGATAGGAGTCTTATTTGGTGTTTCGGATTAAAATTACACCTTTTCAAAGATATATTCTTCTATTCTAGTAACTTTAAAAAGACAAAAGTAATGAGTGCGAAATAAAACGGCGCATAACGATAGGCTGAAAAGCATTTGGTATGAATAGAGACATTCTGAAGAGCACCTTGCCAATGTGCCTAAAGCGTAAAGTATACAACGGCTGCATAATACCAGCCATGACGTATGGATGCGAAACATGGAAATTAACCAAACGAGCTGAAAACCAACATAGATCAGAGAGGGGACTAGAGTGAAGGATATTAGACAAATAATTAAGCAACAAAATTGGAGATGGGCTGGCCACATAGTAAGAAGACATGACAATAGATGGGGGAAAAGACTAACAGATTGGTGACAGTAAACGAAGTAGAAAAAGACCAGACACAAGATGGAGGGACGAGATAGAAAGGTTTGCCGGTAAGACTTGGCAGAGGTTAGCACAAGATAGGTTGTAATGGAAGGAGATATGAAAGGCCTTTGTCCAGCAGTGGACTTATAACGGCTGATCTGAAGATCGAAGTCTCGTGAAACCAACTGTACAGGTTGTAATGAACCAATAAATATTTTTCTACTATATATATATATGGCTGTCTTGCTATGTATGTATGTATCATGCGTACAGGACGCACCAATGGAGCTAGAGAGTTGAAAAATTTAACATTTACTCCTTGTTATGTCTAGAAAAAGGCGAGAAAAATAACTTATTCATTGATCACCCATTTTGTTTCCAATTGAGTAATTGATCACCTCCAACACGGCATGCTGCCAAAAGACATTGGTCACGGTTTCTATTGAGTGACTAACCAGACCTGTCATTTTTATTTTTTATTATTATCGTTTCTTTGTGTTTTTTAATTGTGACTGTTAATTACAGTTTTATTCGTTAATGAATTTTTCCAGAAATCTCCCGACGTCTTCTTTTGTCGTCTGCTTTTGTTGCTTGAAATTTTCTTCTCATAAAAATGGAAGAAAATTGCATCAAAATTTAAAAAGTCAAGAAAAGTCTGGATAACACAATACCAGAATTACCGATGTCAGTCTCAGTCACACATACTAAAAACGACAGGTCCGGTTAGACACTCAATCGAAACTGTCATGCGACCAATGTCTTTTGGCAGCATACCGTGTTGGGGCTGATCAATTAAAAAGAATTTGGAAAAAGGGGTGATCAATGTATAAATTAATTCTGTCGCCTTTTGTTGGGCAGTGATTACTAAAAAAGTCTGAAAGTTAAAAAAAAACTAGGGATCTATTTAGCATAAACTTACATTGCAAACCGAAACACCCAATAATTTTCAAAATACAAAAAAACACTTTTTTTCTAGACATAAGGAGTAAATGTTTGAATTTTTAGCCCTCTAGCTCCATTGGTGCGCCTGTGCTTGCAATACATACAGTATCGCCCATAAATAAGTACACCCCTACCATTATATTAAAGAAAGTTAATTTTCTTCTAAACACAATATAGCTGGATTTTAATATTTCTAGTAGAACATTACACAATCAAAACAGATATTATCAGGTATTATTTATGACCAAACTCTACAGCATTGAAACTCTGTTGCCAAAAATATGAATATGTTGCCGTCCAAAGATGAGTACAGCACTACGAAAACATTTTCAGTGTTTCAGTGCTGGAGAGTTTGGTCATAAATAATACCTGATAATATCTGTTTTGATTGTGTAATGTTCCACTAGAAATAATAAAATCCTGCTATGTTTGGTTTAGAAGACAACTTTCTATTAAAAAGTGGAAGGAGTGTACTTATTTATGGGCGATACTGTACATACATAGCCAGACCAGCTTAAAAACTGAAGAAACCTACGTTGACAGTTTTTGGTGACAGATTTGGTTGACGGTTTCTAATTGAATTGCATTCTTTCCCCACAAAAAGAAAATTCGCCAGTTTTTGTGCGTCTGGTCTTCATTTGTCATCGACTCATTAATTCGTGGCGCAGTGGCGCATCACGTCTGAGCAGGGTTGCCAGATCTAGCTACCAGTAGCTAATTTAGCTACTTTTGAGAACCAAACGCTACGAAATTTTGAATTTCGCCACTTGCGAGTTTTTAGGCTACTTTTTTATTTATGTATTTATAATGTAATATAATTTACCCTTTGAAGATACATAAGGATAACTACTCATAATTTATCTGTATGATCCCTTTTTTAAAAATTTCCTACACTCACCTATTATAAATTTAGTAAGAACTTGATAAATTTTCAACTATGAAGACGTTGACAGCCGTAATTATGCTTCATACAGCAAATATTGGTAATGGTAAGTTATTTTATTATCGCATTTGTTATTAAATACATACAGAGATAATATTACGGTCTGGTCCATCTTCCCGAAAATCATCTTGCCGAAGTCGGTTTTCCCGAACGTTTATTGGTCACTTTTTTCATGGTTTAATATTTACAAAAAACACCGGTTAACTTTTTATTTCTAAAATTAGTGCGATTGAAAATCTTTTACAATTTATGAAAAACAAACATCTATTGTAAATGTGGTATTTATTTACGATAAGATAGGTAATTGTATAGTTTAGCCGCGTAGAATCATTGTTCATTGGACGGCGGACATTATTTTAACATATTTTGGTGAAAGATTTATGACATTTTTAATATCGAGTGGCAGCAGTCGTTGTTATTTATAGCTAAAACTGTCTTTTAAAATGACTAAAATCAGCTAGATTTTTAAATTTCTAGTTAACATTATAGCTAAAAATATTATATAATCTCATTTAAAACTCACTTATCAAATAAAATAACTATGCACTAAGACTCCCGAACAAATTATTAATAAAAATTGTACATTTACTTTTATTAAATTTACTAATCTTTTTTTAAATAGCCTGATTTTCGGCTATTGCAGATTTTTATTGGCTAAGTCAGAAAATAATCAACCAGATCTAGCCGAAAAATAGCTAATTTGGCAACTCGGGGCAACCCTGAAAACTTCCTAAATCCAGCCTTTACCAAAATGTTTGCAACACACCTAAATAGAATTAATAGAAGCAGTGGGAAGAAGTACAGAAGAAAACAAGTCTGAAAGTCAGACCATAGATGCGCTACTTCTTTTCTTGTGTGAAGATCTAGCAAGGACTGTGTTGCCAACTTTAGTTTACATCTCAAGTTCACATTTAAAATGGAGTCAAAAAACATCTAAAAACACCTAAAAAGAATCTAGATTCTCCCGTTATATTTCTGACATCTAGATGCAACCAAAACATCTAGATTTAGATGATAAACATCATAATTCTTCTTAAAATCATTTACATCTGTTGATAGCACTACATATTCAGGTAATCTATTCAAAAGTCCCACCACTCTATTGCTAAAAAGGAATTTTCTGATATTCTGTTACGTTATAGGGTTTGATGATACCCAATATACGCAACCGACTTGTGTGTTGTACTGGTGTGTAAAGTTGATCTCCCTGGAACTGCGTTGTGTCTCTGGAATTGGTAGGATGTTTGATGGGACTTGATGCAAAACTGATTCATTGGGTGTCGTAACTTCACAGGTTTGGCAGTACGGTGTGTAACTGAATTGTGTATCTGCTCTGTTGGGTTTTGTTGATGCAAGGAACTTGGTGGTCAATACACTTTTTCACTCAGAAATAAGAACTCGGAGTTCAAAATTATCCATACGTATATTTATTTAAGCTGCCTTAGAATAGTGTTAGCTAGGTTAACTGTTCTTTTCAAGGCTTGTAAGAAACAATCATAACATTTGTAACTATGGATAACTGCTTAATTTCTTAAAGGCTAGACAGCGCTGTTTACTAAAGACGTCAATCAAACTCTTAAACTCTTACTGCTTACTACTACTGTTGTTCAGATCGTTGTCAATTTAGGGAGTCGCGGCTCACATCTGAGATGCGGCGGGCAGCATTTCAAGTGCGTCCTGTCCCCTCCTCCCGCACCCTTGGGGTGGACGGATGGAGTTGTACCGACACGTACCTATAAAAGGCCCGGTCGAGAACTGCTCCCTGAGTTCATTTGTCTCCTGTATTTATACCTGAAATTATTTAACTAACACGTATATTTTTCAATTACAAACGCATGACATTAATATGTGGCAGCATGTTACGTGTCCACAGTCATTGTTTACCAATTGTAAATTCCTATTTAACTTGTTAACATTCCAATAGCCATTATTTTGAAATTTCCAAATGTTGACCTGTCACTCATACAGCGATGGCGTGATAAGGCAGAATTTTTATTTCTATGCACTTAAATGACATTTTCTACACCGAGACAATCTTTCTATCTATCTATCCATCTATTCTTCTGCATCTTCCTAGGGCACATATTGGTACAATTCAATCTACTTCTATTTGCTTCTACCGTATATGTGTGACCTCTCAGTCCCTTGTACCCCCTTCTAGTATAGAATACATCAGGGTTTACTACTTCTAAATCACGCATAATCTTAAACATTTCTATTAAGTCTCCCCGATCTGTCCTATTTTTAAACGATGTTAATCCTAACACTTTTAACCTATCCTCATAACTCATACTTTTTAATTCCGGTACTAACTTAGTTGCTCGTCTCTGGACTTTTTCTAAAATATTTGTATCTCTCTCCAAGAACTGTGACCAGGACTGTGCACAGTACTCGAGATGTGGACGGACATAAGTCTTATATTGTATAAGGAACGAGTCCTTGTCTATATATGAACAGGTATGCTTAATCAGTCCTAGCATCCTGTTTGCCTTAGCAGCAGCACTGGCAATGATAGTTTATCAGTTATTATGATACCAAGATCCTTTTCATTGCAAATAGAACACCCACCTCTAAAACCTTTATTTTTTGTTCTCAAAACGTTTTTACTTTAAAACATTCCCTATGCCCACGTTTGCTGTACTAACTAAACTCAAGTTATAATTGCTTAGAGCAGTGGTTCCCAACCTTTTCGAGTCATTCCCAACTTTTGTCAATAAGATTACTAGTATACCTCACTTCCATTTAGTAATTGGCAACAAAGAATAATTTCAAATAATAACTTTATTTTACGTATAATTAGACAGCTTCATATTAAGAATTAGTTTAATGTTATAATTGTACAGCTGCTGCTGTGTATTTGTTACTCAAAGAAAGCAAGCGAAAATAATTAAGAACACATCCTTTGAAATTCCAATTCACTACAAAAAATTAAGAATTCTTCTATCGTAACTGATATACACATCAATGTGATCTCTGTTCTTGTTTTTTTGCAACTAGTTCTTCGATTTGTGGGTCTATTAGTGAGAGAGCACATCTTAAATCCTTCTCAACTTGGAGCTTATTTCGACCCCTCGGCTTGATAGATAGAAGTGCAGAAAAGCCTATTTCTAGACTGGACTTTTATTTTTATCTAATAGTCTTATTCCCCTCTTGGACGACCTAAATATGTTTGAACTTCTATGAGATTTTTTAAACAAGAAAGTATATATATATAATTACCAGTGTATGGAGTTTTCCACAACACGCTTGTGTCACGTTGTCGTTAAACGTTCATCAGGTGGGGACTGCTTTTAATTGTTTTGTTTTTTTTAGTATGCCTTTTTCTTTCTTTTCCGTTTTTTCTTTCTTTTCTCTATATTTTTCTATTTTTTTATTTTTTGTTTTTTTCGTATCTATTTTCATTTCTGGTGCTCTGACATCTTCTTTCTGTTTGGCCTGGATTTATTGCATTCTTTTATTATCTATTTTTTGTGTTTCTGTTTTGTCATCTACTTTCATTTTTCTGCCGATTGTATTTGTGGTATTAAATGTTACTTAGGGTCTATGGCAGTGTTGCCAACTCAAAAAATATTTTCGCGCTAGTTTGACTGCCAAAAAGCGCTAAATTTTGAAAAAAATAGCCAAAGATTGCCAAAAACCACCAAAAAGACACAAAAAAATGATCATAAATAGGTAGAAAATGGCCAAAATGGTAATTTAGCGCTTTTTGCACTGCCAAAACAAGAAACGCACTGAATCTAGCGCGAAACGAGCTAAATTGGCAACACTGGGTGCAGTGTAATTTGTGATTTTATAATTGTAATTTGTGAATTTAGTTTGTATTGTTTTTTTTCTTTTAAAGTTGATGTTGTGATATTTTTTAGTGTATAGTTATTTTGGTATTTGTATATTTGGGGTTAGACCAGCATTTACAAACAATTCTCAATGTGGTTTTATTTGTGATTTCTTAATTGTAAATGGCTTGGCTCCGCGAATAAAGATCCGGGGGGAGTTTCCACGACTTTACAGGTCCTAAGCCGACGGGGCCTGCACGTGAATAGCCAAAAGGCCTGCGCAATGAAGTTTCAAGGTGAGCTGCGGCGTGTGCACTGCCGAGCCTACCCTTTAAACTAATGTCCCTAGGTTGTAGGTGTTGGTAGATTTTCCTGGCAGATACCCGAGCTAGCTGTTGAGGCGTACCGCACCTTTGAGTATTTCGACAGTATGGATAACCTGAGAAATTGAAGCTCAAGTCTGACAGGAGGCCGTAATTCATTTGATGAAAATATTTACCAATCCTTCTGTGGAGTTCAAACAGTTTCACATTCTCTTACTTTAAGACTTAATAGTTTACTACCTCTCATATATTTTGTTATTCTGATCACTACGTTTCGGCCGGTGGAATCTCCGACCCGCCTTAAGTGTATGTTACATCCGGTAAACCTTTTTTATTGGTCAAAACCACAAACATTCGTCTGGTATTGTAAATTTACAGCGTCATTTGTGCCTTTTTAATCAAAACAACAAAGGTGAGGATACTAGATCGAATAATTCATCGAATTTCACGTCTCACCTTCAAACAGATACGATGACACTCAGATTTTACACCTGAAGAAGTCCGAAGAATGGATCGTCCGAAACGTCGTGTTTACAACACAAATAACAAGAAGGAGTTCAAGCGTCCGAATAACCAGTTGAATGTTAATGACCTTTCTCAAAACTATAGAAAATAACTATTTGAATATTAATGACCCTTCTCAAAACTATAGAAAATAACTATTGTCCATCTCCAAGACTGGTTGTCAATGACTAATAGATAAACAAACAAATAATCTCATTTTAATTACCTTACTTTTACCCCTAACCCCATAACTCAGTACAGGGTCGTTGGAACACCACAGATGATTTTCATTACGGGTGTGTCAAGAGTGAGATAGTCTGCAATGCTTTGGGATCAGAGTTGTCCGTCTCCCAGACTGGTTGCCAACCATAGCTACAGATCCCAGTCTGCTCTACTATTTACTCATGCCTTCCCCAAGGGCATTAGTACGAAGTGAACACAAACTGTCTCAGCCGGGGTTTGAACTCATCTCGCTGAGTCCATTCTCCGTGCCGTTAACCGCTCGGCCACACCGCACATGTTTTTCTATGTGTGCCTATACAGGGTTGCGTCCTTCAAATTCACAGTCAGCTGATGGCTGATGCTGTTAGGTGTATTCTCAGCTGAGCGTGTCAGACAAACAGCTGACTGTAAATTTAAAAGACACGTTTCTTTTAAAGAGTTATTACTCTTTTTAAATGTTGCGTTATTTTACGAACACCATGTATATCAGTTATCCAGCGTATGTACGATGGGGATATATCCGCAAACCTGTTAGTCGGTCAGCCATTAAGATTGTCAGTCTGTCATTTAATGCACTGATCATTCATTCAAACTTTTTAATTAATACATCACTCAGTACATTGTGTGTTCAATGCAGACGTCTGTGTCTGCTGGCCTTAAGCAATAATACTTTGTGTCAAATAGAACTTCTACAGATTTAGTCGAATGTCTATATAACAGTATGCTTTGCAACTGAACGACAAGTCTTGTCTTATACTCACTCATTGGGCATAGTACCAGTCAAAATAATGAGATTTTTAATGTTATGTGAGATAATTTATACATATATATATTTTAGTATAAATGTATTCATTTATTTATTTCAATAAACTATGAGAATTAAAAATATCAAAAATTATTTTCAATTCCAGTGTTCTAGACGTTATAAATATTAAAATTCTAAAGATTCAAAATTTGTAAAAAAAACTTTTAACGTTTTTTATGAACGTAGATCTGTCTTGTGTATGTCTTCTGATGTAGATCATCATCATCATCATCATCATCATCATCATCATCATCATCATCAGCAGCAGCAGCAGCAGCAGCAGCAGCAGCGGTTATATGTCCACTGTTGGACAAAGGCCGTTCCCATCTCCTTCCATGACGATTTATCTTGTGTTAACCTCTGCCACGTCTTGCCTATAAGGCAACATAATTGGATAAAAAATGAAACTGATACATCATCATCAGCAGTGTAGCAGTAGTTATATTTTCAGCAATTGTCTGTCTACTTCGGCTTTACCAGCAGCAACCAATTTTGTGTCTGGGTGTTCGCAGTACACCCTTCCTCTCATTCTGATCGAATGAAAATTCAAACATTCGTTAAAAACCGATAAGAGACACTGGGAAATATTCGCTTTAAACACACACACACACACACACACACACACACACACATAATGTATATATACACACACATACAAACACATACACACACACACACACAGTTAACCTGCTAGGCGAACTTTTATCATAAATCAGTAGTTGTGATCAGAAGGTTTTCTTGTGGTCTTTCTGGTAACACTCACACATACACACACATACACACACGCTACCTTACATAACATTCACTGCCCGTGACATACCCTGATTAACTAACTTGGCATACGTTGCAGATACAAGCATTCACGCGATTCTTAACATACACACACACACATAGATAAATAGAGTTTTTAACACACACACACCAACCGATAGATAGATAGATAGGTAGATAATAGTTGGCTATGTGGATATTTTTCACTCTGGCTCTGCAACGGAAATCATTCTATTCGTCGAATTGTAAAAACACTGCAACATTAAAATATGAATTTCATCAAATCATGTGAAGACAAATTGGTTTGCAGTGATCTGTGCAACCTCATCTAATACTACATCCGGTTCCACAGGGAATCGAACCCTGAACGCCTGCGTCACGATGTCTGATTCACAAAACAGATCGATTCTGTAGTTTGGCTATCATCATTTTTCCGACTTGACATTTGGGTGGGTTCGGTTTCATTTCGGCTCCAGTGACGCCTTAGCCTGTTTACCCACCCAACCGCGATTGGAAACGCCGAGAGGGGAGGTAGGTGACCCCCAAGGCTTTGACAGTCAGTCTATGAAACCTTCAATTATGATATGAGAGCGTCTAATACGGTTTATAATTTACACTTCACCATTTACAACTTACAATGTGCGAAAGTTACAAGACGAACATTGGAGAGTAAACATTTTGAGTGAGTGTGTATATACAATTAGACGTGGAGATATAGACATAGATGGTCCTGTCTGGCATAAGGCCAATTTATCGTTGAGTGTTGCACTAGTCTTTTACAATTAGAAGGTTGACATTCGAAACCGGGTCTTTAACAGTTGGAAGGGGTATATTTATTCACTCATGTCTGTCTGTCTGCACAATATATCCAACAGTTCTCAATGAATTTCAATGAGATTTTCTGGAAATGTAGGCCATGGGTTCAGGAAGAATTGGTTAGATTTGGAGGCGGATCCAGGACTCTTTACAGTCACCACCCCTCGCCCTCTGCATAGTGAGAATGGCGTTGGCAGAGATATACACTCTCGGGTGCGTTCTAGTTCGAAGATTGTGTTACGCCAATTACTTTTCGCGAGGTTTGAGCAATGTGCTTATCACGAGAACCTGAACAGAGAGGGACACGCCAATGAATACAAAAAATATAAATACACACACATGCATAGATATGATTTTATGATCTGCTCATTGGCTGAGGCAGTTGCGTACTTACCATCGGCACCAGCAGTTGGTGTTTGAGGCTAGATAAAAGCCAGAATCTCTAATGCTGATTTCCAAGGCAAGCACGCCCTCTCAACTTGGAAGATCTATTTTCCCCTATTTGGTCTTGTACCGTACGAAACTAAACGTACTAAATATCACGTTTTAAATAATTCTATCGACAGGTTTGTAAATATAAGGATATTTGAAGGTGTCTGTGTGTGCGTGCGTGCAAGAGAAACCGTGAATCTGTGAGTGTATAAATACAAGTGTGCGTGTGAGTTTATATGCGTGAGTGAGATATTTATGTATGTGTGTACTTGTGTGTGTAATTGTGTGTGTATAATTGTGTGTGTGTGCGTGTGTGTGTGCGTAAAGAGAGACCGTAAATCTGTGTGTATAAATACGAGTTTGTGTGTGTGTTTGTAAGCGTGAGTGAGACATTCAGGTATGTGTGTACTTGTGTATGTATAATTGTGTGTGTTCCACACTTGTGTAGGAGAAGACAAAGAGAAGAGTAAGAAGACAGAGAGGAGAGATAGAAAAGTGAGAGAGAGAGGAGAAGAGAAGAGAGAGAGAAAAGAAGAAGAAGAAGAAGAAGAAGAAGAAGAAGAAGAAGAAGAAGAAGAAGAAGAAGAAGAAGAAGAAGAATTCGCACTGAACCGAGTTTCGATGCTGGTGGAGAAAAAAAAGGGTTGAAGATAAGTGGGTGTTACTGTTCATCTACACAAGATATACAGACAGACAGACGGACGGACAGATAGACAGACAGACTTGGAGTACACACTTGTAAATTGAATCCAATGTCTTTCAAACTTCGAAAATAGCACGCACAGATGTGCGGAACGCCGTCTTGGAGAGGGGTTGGCCGATGCAAGAATCCGTCAACCAAAACTGTCACCAAAACTGTCAACATAGGTTTCTTCAATTTTCAAGTTGGTCTGGCTAGCTGGCAGGCTGGCTATGTATGTATGTATGTATGTATGTATCACGCGCACAGGCCCCATCAATGGAGCTAGAGGACTGAACAGTTTTTTTGTTCTTTTAAAATCGGCCTAAATAGGTTTTTTTAGACGTGGGTTCAATTTGCAATGTAAGTCTATGCTAAAATGGTCTCTTTGTGTTCACGCTTGTTTTTTTTTGAAAATTCGGACTTTTTTAGTGATCATGGCCAAACAAAATGTGAGAGAAGTAATTTTATTCATTGATCAGCCGTTTATTCCAATGTTTTAATTGATCACCCCTACACAGTATGCTCTCAAAAGATATTGGTTGCATGACGGTTTCTATTGAGTGACTGAACGGACCTGTTTATTTTTTATTTTCATTTATCTATTTTTAAAAATATTTTTTTCTTTTTCTAGAAGAGAATATTTTCATGTTTTAACTCAGCGTTTCAGTATTGCCAAATTTTAATATAAAATATAATTTTGTTTTATTATTTGCAGATTTGCTTTGCGTTGCGCAGGTTTTGCAGCCAATACACAACAGGAGCGGTGGCATGGATCATCAGGATTGGCCAAATATTCATATTCATCAAAAGAAAATTAACATGTTCGGGTTTTGTTAAAACCGAAAAAGAAAATAAGCGTTAATTTTCGTTAAACAAAGGAAAGTCTGTGAAACAGGAGCGCCCGCTGAATTCAAAACAGCCGCATCTATCAACGAAAAAGAAAAGGAAATTTGAAAGAATTTGTATTAAACAAGCCTGGCTGCTACACGGTCAAACTCCACACTTATTTCTATTCCGATTGGAGATGATTAACTTTGATTTAGCATATATAATAAATGAAATACTATAACAAGGGTCAGGATGTTGAAAATGGCCTAAACAGCCGTAACATGTACATCAGAAGGCATACACCAATACACAAGGCGGAACTACGTTTATAAAAATGTTAATTTTAAAATTTAAAGGTTTAAAATTTTAATATTTTAGCGTAAAGTATAAAACGTTTGCATAATACCAGCCATGACTTACGAATGCGAAATATGGAAATTAACAAAACGAGCTGAAAACCAGCTCAGGGTAGCACAGAGAGCTATGGAAAGAGCAATGCTAGGGATAACTCTAAGAGATAGAAAAAGATCAACATGGATCAGAGGGAGGACTAGAGTGAAGGATATTATACAAATAATTAAGCAGCAAAAATGAAGATGGGCTGGTCACCTAGCAAGAAGAGATGACAATAGATGGGGGGAAAGACTAACCGACGGGTGCCCAAGGGACAGTAAACGCAGTCGGAAAAACCAAACACAAGATGGAGAGATGAGATAGAAAGGTTTACCGGTAAGACGTGGCAGAGGTTAGCACAAGATAGGTCGTCATGGATGGAGATGGGAAAGGCCTTTGTCCAGCAGTGGACTCATACTGACTGATGATGATGATAATGTCTAGAACACTGAAATTGAAAATATTTTTCATTTTTATAGTTCATTGTTATAAAAATGTATATTTTTTTAGTATAAATGTATTTATTTATTTATTAGAATGAAATAATCCCTTGCGTATCTGTAAGGTAAATTTTCGTAGACATGTAAAACTTGTCAGTTTGGCTCAGTCGGTAAGGGAGCCGCCTGACGATCACTTGTTCCTGATTTTAAATCACGGTAGGGAAATGTTAATTATATATATCTCGGTTTAGTTTAACATAACGTGACAGACAAACAGTGAAGAGTTTACTCCCCTGAATTAGGTGAGGATTCTTGTTGTTGTTACGGTGGAAGAACAATGTCAACTTCAGCGTCCGACTTGGACTGGCGTTTGACAAAAAGTCGGATTTATCTTTGTTAATGATTATCTGATATCCTGCTTGTTGATAACGGGGAAGAGTCCATGGTTACGGACAGAGAACCAAGAAATTCACACTGTTCATTATATGCAACAAACTAAAGAAAGTTCAAGTAGAAAAAGGAGGAAGAATGATTTATGAAAATGCAGACATTCGTTAAAAACCTCATAAATAAGAAGTTGTGATCAGAAGGTTTTCGTTTGGCTTTTCTGGTAACACTCACGCAACCACACTCGCTGCTTTTCATGATGTATCAGCGTGCCTAACATTCACTAGCCGTTACACACCCAAATAAACTTACGTTGCAAATACAAACACACACACACACACCGATAGAGAGATTAACAAAGTTAATCTTAACAAAGTTGAAGACATTTTGGAATGAAGAAAGTCTAGTTTAATAAGTGATACAGTTTGCTACACTTGAGACCCAAACATGAACTTTTTCTCGTCTAGATTTGACAAACTAATTTTAGACATAGAAGTATTTTACATGAGAGTATGATGTGTTTTGTTGGGTCTTCGCTGCATATTACTACAGAGAGGGTGAAGAAAAACCACTAAAATTACCAGAGGTTTCCTTGAAAACACTGTAGTTATAGTTTCTTGCTCTTGATCAAGAATATCACCAGTATGAGTGAGTGCACAGTGTAGTATAAATCATATATGTACTAGTTAATCCCCATGAAAACAATTCACGGATATACAGGTTTCCCCCGCTATCCAAAAGTAAACAGTTAAACATTTCGTAAGCCGAAATGGCGTGAAGTGCAACAACAATTACCATTAAGTTATATGGGAAGATTTTTTGATCGTTCCCAGACCGCAAAAAAAGATGGAATGTCATTCAGAGTCATTTGAGCTCGTGTTGGTGGGAAGTACACGAAACTGGGGAGTAAATGAGAGAGGAAGAGGATGTGCGCTGCCTCTATAATGATTGCTGCCAAAAACCAAAAGCTGAACTTTATTTTAACTTTTCGAGTTTTTTCGAAAAAATGAAAAAGTGACGCAAAGCGAACTTTCGAAAAGCGGGCCCGACCTGTATTTGAATTCTATTAAGTGATTTAAAAAAAAACTAAAAACTCGTCTCAGTGGAAGAGTCCATTGTTTCAAATGGTGGGGAGGAGATATTTGTATCAGCAATATTGTTATCTTAGAGTTGCAAAATCCATGGTTACGGACAGAGAACCAAGAGAATCACACTGTTCATTATATAAATAGATGGCTCAGCATTCATTGTGTGTCTCTATCGCGAAATGCATGTCACGATTGTATATTTATTGAGGGGAAAGGACGTGTGTTTCCCAGCATATTCTCACATGAGCATCCATTTCTATTAATTCTAAACGATTATTCATTTCAATAGAAAAGGCTAAAAATACTTTAATTGGCTGAAATGTTTCCTCTGTCCACAATTCAATAAGAGTTCACGAATGGACAGTCCGGGTGTCCGAAAAATTAATATCTTATCTCGGTCTTTTCACCTTCTCTCAACGCCTGTCACAGTCTGTTTTATTGTTCCGACTGTCATTGGACGCCATTTTGAAAGAGTAGCTCTTGGGAAAATCGACTTTCTAAATAAATTTTTCTTTTCCAAATTGGAAGCTGATGCGAGATTTGTCTGCAAATGGCGAAGGCGTAAAACTGCGCCATTTCAAATCGGGAACAAGAAAAATATTGTGATTAATTGCTCACCAATGAATCGATTTGTGATGCTTTTCGTGACATATTTGAACGAACAGAATCTAACAAATCTTAATTAAGACTATTGTCATGCACGGCTCTCTTTATGATGAACCGTGTTAAGAAGGAGGAATCGAAAAGGGAATGAAAGAAGAAGAAAGAAAGTGGGAGGAAAAGGGAAGGAAAGAAGAAGGAAGAAAGAAAGAAAGTGAGAGGAAAGAGGAAAAGATGGTGTCATGCAAGGCTCTCTTTAGGATGAACCGAATCGTATTAAGAAGGAGGAATCGAAAAAGAGAGGAAAGAAGAAGAAAGAAAGAAAGAAAGAAAGAAAGAAAGTGGGTCGAAAAAGGACAAAATGGTGTCATGCAAGGCTCTCTTTATGATGAACCAAATCGTATTAAGAAGGAAGAATAGAACAGGGAAGGAAAGAAGAAGAAAGAAGGAAAGAAAGAACGTGGGTAGAAAAGGGACAAAATAGTTTCATGCACGGCTCTCTTTAGGAGGAGTCGAATCGTATTAAGAAAGAGGAATAGAAAAGGGAAGGAAAGAAGAAGAAAGAAAGAAAGAAAAAATGAAAGAAAGTGGAAGGAAAACGGACAAAATGGTGTCATGCACGGCTCTCTTTATGATGAGCTGAATCGTATTAAGAAGGAAGAATAGAAAAGGGAAGGAAAGAAGAAGAAACAAAAAAAGAATGAAAGTGGGAGGAAAAGGGACAAAATGGTCATGCACGGCTCTCTTTATGATGAGCCGAATCGTATTAAGAAGGAGAAATTGACGAACGGTGACGAAAAGGGAATCCTTGAATAAAGTAGTGAGAAGAATGAATTCAAAAGGAGAAAGAGAATTAGATACAAGCGTGCAAGAGAGAAAGAAAGAACGGAAACGAGACAGAAAGAAAGAAATAATGAATGAAAGAAAGTTAGACAAAAAGGGAAGAAATAGTACCAAGAAAATGAAAGAAAAAAAGAAGTAGAATTAGACAAAAAGGAATGAAAAAGAGTGTAGTAAGGTGAAACGCTACGGAATGAGATAGAGTCGAGGACATTTGAAGAAAAGTTAAGAAAGAAAACATTTTTCGCGAATCTTGAAGAAAGTTGGCTGGAATGTGGAATTGAGCAGACGAGGAAAGAAAGCGAAAGAGGGAAATAGGAAGGGGGAATTGTATTGAATGAAATAGTGAGGGTGTAAGAAGAATGAAAGACAAAGAGAATTAGTTACAAGCGTGTGAGAGAGAGAAAAGAAGAAGAAGAATGAGAAAGAAAGAAACAAAGAAACAAAGAAACAAAGAAAAATGGCATTCTTAATTGAAAGCGGGCTTCTGGAGAATTCATGGAAGCAGAGAGAAAGATGTGGGGGGTGAAGGAAGAAAAGAAGAAAAAAGACGAGAAAAAGGGAAAAAAGAAAAAGGTGGGCATGAAGGTAAGGGAGATAACTCCTAAAGGTCGTCAAAAGAATGGGAAAAGTGAATAACAGAAATAAAACAGGGAGAGAAAATGACAAGCAAAAAGAAATAAATAAAAGGATGGCATGAGACAAGGGAGATAACTCCTGTAGGGCGTAAAAGGACGGGAAAAAAGGGGGGAATTGTTTAAGAAGGGTAGAAATAATGAGTGAAAAAAGAGAAAAAGAAATTCATCGCATTAAATTTGTGGACGAAAACGGTGGAAACAACACAAATGTTATAATCAGGTTATTAAATGATGAATCGAAGTCAATCAATGGCTTCGATTCTCCTTTTTTGTTTTAAGACATTTTCGCGGGTGCAATTTTCTTTTATAATTGGCCATGTTTTTGTTTTATTTATGTTTTTGTTAATAACTTATTCTCATGAAAAATACGATCTATCTCCCAAGAGAAAATTGAACCAAATTAATTTATAGATTTAAAATAAATGTTTACCTTCATCCTTCTTCTTCTTCTTCTGGTGGTCATCGCTGAAGGCTGAATGACAGCCCTCTTCTTCTCGTCCTCGCATTTCACAGCAGCGCTATGGTTTAATACCGTACCAATCTCCCCCAGTTATCTTTTCCCTTAACCCCCCACCCCCACCCCCATGTGCTTTCTTCATTTTTAGCTGTTCGGCCATTGCTGACGACTGGTGGTCGCAGGTCTCATACCTCTAGTACTCTCCTCAGTATTCGTGCAGACCCCAGTAGTGCTGTGGTTTGCATAGTCTCTATCCTTTCTCTTATCTCTAGCTCCTCCAATCTCTTTTTAATGTCTTTGGCACAGTTCCAAGTGCGTCTACTATTATTGGTACTTATTATTTGGCAGTTTCTCTTTCCCTTGTCCACAAAAACAAGGTCCGGTCTTCTTGCTTGGATGTGGTGGTCGGTTTGGGTGTCGAAGTCCCAGAGTAATTCATGGATTTTACTTTCCATGACAGGTTCTGGTTTGTGCTGGTACCATTTGTTTACATGGTCGAATCCTAGTCGTTTGTATAGTTCCCAGTGTATGACTTTCGTTATTCTGCCGTGTCTGTTCTTGTACTCAGTTTGGGTTAGTTTACTACATTCGCTGGTTATGTGGTTTATCGTCTCATCCATTTCTCCACGACATTTGCTGTTTTTCTGGGTTCTGTTGATCTTCGCCTTGTCATTTGTTTTGGGCTGCCGGGATGAGGTATTTTGTTTCTCTCTCTAGGTGTTCTTTGCGTAACCAATGACCATGATCTTTCGTCTGCGATATTTTTGATCTGTCTTTTGAATTCTCCATGGAGTCTTTTCTGTCCACATTTTTCTTTCCTTGTTTTCATTACTACCTCGGTCGGTACCTTTTTATTGTTTGTTACACTGCTGCGTGATCTTTTTATAATATCTTCACTGCATGTTTGCACATGCTTTTCCAATCCCGTTTTCCCAGTCTTCTATGCTGATGAACCCTCTGCCACTTTCTTTTCGTTTCACATACAATCTCTCTGTATCATCTCTGGGGTGTAGGGCCTTGTGCATCATCATAAGGTTCCTAGTTCGCCGGTCTATTGATTGGAGTTCACCCTTCATCCAAGCAAGCAATCTTACTACCGCTACTGCCCATGTGTTCATCCCTTTTATCAAATGTCTGCTATTTAGCTTAGTTTCTAATATTTGTCTTATTCTCCTACGGTATTCCTCTTTTTTAATTTTCTCTTTCATTTCTTCTTATTTTATAGTCACATTCGAGGATCCCAGGGTATTTATATCGGTCTTGTGTGGTTATGCTCTAATATTTTTGTTGTCCGGTAAGTCTATTCCTTCCACCACTATAAGCCTTCTCCTGTGTATTACCATCATTCCAATTTCATCGCTGTATTCTTTACCTTTGTTGAACAGCATTTCGAGTAATTTCCGGTTCTTTGCAAATAGTTTTATGTCATCCATAGGTGACTTTTCCCTTTGCTGTTTTTCAAGATTCTCTTTGGTATCATGCTTTGTACAAATAGAAGTGGGGACACTTACCTCTGCTATGTTTTCTCCTACAGCTGTCAAGTCTAATTTCCAGTTGGCTATGAATCTCACTACCGATTCGCTAATCTTGAATATCCTGAGGCATTAGAGTATCCAGCTATGCGGGATCATGTCGTATGCTTTTTTGTAATCAATCGATCCCATTGCAACATTTTGTTTTCTCTTCTTTACTTCTTTCAGAATCATCTATTATTAGAAACTGTCAACAAAAACTGTCACCAAAACTGTCAAAATAGATTTCTTCAGTTTTCAAGTCGGTCTGGCTGGCTGTCTGGCTATCTGGCTATGCATGTATCACGCGTACATGGATCTAGAGGGCTGAATATTTCAACATTTACTCCTTATT
>VCCN01003952.1:2887992-2915326 GCA_006491835.1 Architeuthis dux
TTTTATTTTTTCTATATGTTAATTATTACGTCCCATTGTTTATACTGGAAACAACTTATTCAAAGACAAAAATCTCTGGTTCTAAACATGAAAAACATAATTTTTAGATGAATGGGATAAATATTTATTACAATAAAAATAATTCTTATACAAGTTTTTAAGTTTTTTCTCATCACGTATCGCTTTTTTTCCCAAAGTTCGGGAAGTACCTAAATAGCTGAAAACGGTATGGGCCCTCCGCCAAACAATTGCCAAATATTTTAATATATTTTCATTCGAGTAAATTCTTTTTAATTCTTAACCTTTTTGTGATTTTAAAGATCTCAGAAAATTATATTTCTCAGTAAATTGTATCTCGATAAATTATACATCTTCATAAATGTTGGTAATTTGCTGCCGTTTTGAGTTCCTGCACTGTATTAAATTGCCTCCTACCTTCAAAAACCTTCCTGGCCAACCATCCCCATACATTTTCAGTGATTTACACATTGCTCTTGGAGAAATTGTTGGGTGACTCTTACAGCATGAATAGGAGCATTATCATGCTGAAACATGAACTGTGGACCACCAATTCAAATAACTTCAGCTACTAAATTCACCTTTCCGAGCAGATCCATGTATCCTGCCACATTTAGATGCCTGTCAACAAACTGCAGTGCCATCTTCGCACAATATCCTACAGCATCCCAAATCATGAACCCACCACCTCCACTAGTATGCTTTGAAAAGGTTCCCTTTGGTAATCGTGGGTCATGCCAGTAATACTGAAGGCCATCTGGGCCATCCAGGTTGAACTTCTTCTCATCTGAGAAGTGGACCTTCCGCCACTCCTCATCCCACGTCTGCAAATTCGAGGCTGCATTGTTTGTGAATCATTTTCAGAGCTGGATGCTGCAATCTTTTTCTGTGCTTGAAGGTCTCTTTGTGAACTTGAACCCCTGTTCTTGCCTTCAGATGAGCCATGGATGGATTGGGGTTTTGCTGCAGGGCCCAGCTCTCTCATCACAATCGGACATCTTCTTGGCTCTACTATAATTATCTGGATCATACCAATCATTTTTCACAACTGTCTGACGTTGATGAATTTGTTCAGCTATTGATAGTTGTGATATCCTACCACGTTCAAAATCAGACAGCGTTGGTCTCCTTCCCATACTGTGTAGACTTGATACCGTTTTTAACAGAAACCACAGTAACCAATAAATTGAATTTTGATCCCTTTATATCACATCAATTGTCAACGATTAAAATTCAGTTAAAACTGCTCAACTTTTTACTATTGGGCACTGCTTTTTAAATGGTAATGGATTATTCCAGATAATAATGAATTTATTCAACCTTTTTAACTTGGGTTTAAAATTTTGTGGTGTATTGTATTTTGTCCATCTGAGAACAAGTAAGCACCTATTTGTAATGAATAATTTTGAAAACAACACATACAGAAGTGATGTATCTTATTAACACCAAATTTATATGAACTAAGTAAGACTAAATTACTTGTATGGCAGTTCAAAATAAAATAAATTTAAAGTTCAGTTTTCCTTAAATTACTTCATTGAATATTTTTTAAATCTTGTAAATTTAAGCAATTCATATTTAATCTGTGATTGATTAAAGCTTTTTGTGAAGTTGCACAAATTAAATGTTTTATGTCCATAGTTTAATAACATTAAGTAATTATGTTGAAGCATTGTCAACAATTATTAATTTTTCACTAGAATGTTCTTTCATCTCAATGATAAAACCAACTAAAGTTGAGATGAAAGAAAATACTAGTAAAAAATTTGTAATGGTTAATTATGTTGAGATGATAAATTAGTTCTTTTCCCACTCCAACTATATAATATTTCCATTGTGTTTACTATAAATATTGGTTGTTAAGACACAAAAAATACAAGTTTTAAAGAATAAGCAATCATAGCCAATACAAGTTTTTGCATGTGTATTCTGACATTTTATAGGAATATGGTCCGTTTCTTTGAAATCCACATACTGGATGAGAATATGGTTGCTCTCTAACATGTTTGCAAGTGATCTTTTGAACATGGACTCTTGGAAAATGCCAATCCACACAAACCCTGTAAAAATTCTGACCCACATACTTGGCAAACTCTGATTTCTCTCCAGTATGTTTGCACATGTCTCTTTAAACTTGAATTCTGTCAATATGCTGATCCACACACACAAGAATATGGTTTCTCCCAATGTGTGTTCGTATGTGTATATTTAAATATGAATGCCACTTCACAGGAATATGGTTTCTCTCCAGTATGTGTTTGCATGTGTGTTTTTAGATTTAATTTCAATGAAAATTCTGATCCACACACCTCACAAAAATATGGTTTCTCACCTGTGTGTTCGCATGTGTCTCATTAAAGAGCTATTCTCTGAAAATGCTGATCCACACACTTGGTATGTATGTGGTTTATCCCTGGTGTGATTTTTCATGTGTGCCTTTAATTGTGAATTTCGTGAAAATGCTGATCCACAAACCTCACAAGAATATGGTTTCTCTCCAGTGTGCGTTCGCATGTGTATTTTCAAAGCCGAACTTCTTGAAAATGCCAACCTACACACTACACAAGAATATGGTTTCTCTCCAGTGTGTGTTAGCATGTGTGTTTTTAGATTTATTTTCAATGAAAATGCTGATCCACACACCTCACAAGAATATGGTTTCTCTCCAGTGTGTGTTCGCATGTGTATTTTCAAAGATGAATTCCTTGAAAATGACAACCCACATGCTTCACAAGAATATGGTTTCTCTCCAGTGTGTGTTAGTATGTGTGTTTTTAGATTGATTTTCAATGAAAACGCTGATCCACATACCTCACAAGAATATGGTTTATGTCCTGTGTGTGTATGCATGTGTGTCATTAAAGATCCATTCTCTGAAAATGCCGATCCGCACACTTTACATGTATGTGGTTTCTCTCCAGTGTGTTTTTTCATGTGTGTCTTTAACTGTGAATTCCGTGAAAATGCTGATCCACACACCTCACAAGAATATGGATTCTCACCAGTGTGTGTTCGCATGTGTATTTTCAAGGATGTGCTCCTTGAAAATGCCAATCCACACACTACACAAGAATATGGTTTCTCTCCAGTGTGTGTTAGCATGTGCGTTTTTAGATTTATTTTCAATGAAAATGCTGATCTACACACTCTGCATGTATGTGGTCTTTCTCCAGTGTGTGTTCGTATGTGTATCTTTAACTGTGATTTCCGTGAAAATGCTGATCCACATGCCTCACAGGAATATGGTTTCTCTCCAGTGTGTGTTCGCATGTGTATTTTTAAACATGAACCCCTTGAAAATGCAAACCCACATACTTCACAGGAATATGGTTTCTCTCCAGTGTGAGTTTGCATGTGTTTTTTCAAATGTACAGGCTGTGAAAATGCTGATCCACACACCTCACATGAATATGGTTTCTCTCCAGTGTGTGTTCGAATGTGCATTTTTAAAGATGAAGTCCTTGAAAATGCCAACCCACACACCTCACAAGAATATGGTTTCTCCCCTGTGTGTGTTTGCACATGTCTTTTTAAACTTGAATTCTGTGAAAATGCTGATCCACATACCTCACAAGAATATGGTTTTTCTCCGGTGTGTGTCCGCATGTGTGTTTTTAAAGCTATATTCTGTGAAAATGCCAACCCACACACCTCACAAGAATATGGTTTCTCTCCTGTGTGTATTCGCATGTGTGCTTTTAAATTTGAACGATCTGAAAATGCTGATCCACATACCTCACAAGAATATGTTTTCTCTCCAGTGTGTGTTCGCATGTGTGTTTTTAACTTGGACTTGTGTGAAAATGCTGAGCCACATACTTTACACATATGAGATTTATTGCCAGTGTGTGCCTGCATGTACATTTTTTTAATTTGAATCACTTGAAAATATATTTGGACATGTATCATTAAAATAAGGTACAAAATCAAAACTGCATAGGAATATAGTTTATTTTTAGTGTGTTTTTGTAAATATCATTTCTTATAAACCCCAAAATGCAAATCAACTCATTTCAGAAGAATATGGTTTCTTTCCTGATTTTTGTTTCACCACTGAATTAATGATTACAGTTCTTCCTACAATATTATGAATGGCCGTTAGAGAGGTTCATTTGTTCTCCACTGCAATTAACATCTGTGAATGAAAAAGAGCAATTATTAATGTAAATAATAGATCTATGTATTATTTGCAGTTATAAAATAACTCAGTTTTTTGTTCCAATGAACTGCAACATTTACGTTCAGTCAAAAAGTAGAGTTTATATACTTCTGTTCTTAAAAGAAGCATATTTAAATCAAATATTTATCCTTGTTTGTATTTTGTTAGAGTGTTTTAATCATTGTATGTGGTTTAGTGCCATCCTCGGGAACCTGTTTTGTTCTGGAACAGTGGTTCCCAACCAGAGGTAGGGAGTCCAAGGGTGGAATAAGGCTATTAGGCAAAAACAAAAGTTATGGTGAATGTTTTTGGCTTACGGGTAGTGGGGATGTGTGATACAAGATTGACTGTGCAACCAAAGGTCTGAATTTTCTGAACCTTACCAGTGTTGTTTATTAAAATTATTTTGAATTTTAAATATCAGTTATGATAGCAGAATACTTATTTTTTTTGTAATAAATTGGAATTTTAAATGATGTTCCTAATTATTTTCACTTGCTTTTTTTCAGTAACAAATACACAGCTTCAGCTGTAAAATTAATTTGAAATTATTCTTTGTTGCAACTTATTTAAATGTAAAGGGGAACTAGTAATCTTATTGACAAAAGTAGGGAATGACCTTGAAAAGGTCGGGAACCACTCTTCTAGAATATTGAATCTGGTTCCATGGGAGAATGTGTATACACCTAACATACATGTCACATTCGTTTTTTATGATTATATCCCTGTGATCTCTACGCCAGCCTTGTGATGTCCAGCTAAGTTTCGGAAATGCCTCACTAAAATGAAAACATCACCATGAACTGTGTATATAATTTTCAATGCAGTTGTCCCAGAGATTACAAGGGCGAGACTAGCCACCCTCTAAAAATAAGACTAGAGGCACATCAGAAAGATCTAACGCACGGAAATGCTTCATCTTGTATGGCTGACCATGCATAGAGGGAAAACAGTGTACACCGACTTTTAGGAATGAGGTCAAAATAAAAGACAGGAAAGGAATCTGCCCACATACTATGCTCCGATAATTCAGCCGACTAAGTAGTTATGATTAGCTTGTGGAAGTATTTGATCAAGAAAGGATTCCGTGGGCGTGGGAGTGAAGCACATGAAAAAGGTCACGAGGCCAGCACAGAGGCCAAGCAGAGACAATCCCCAAAACACAGAGGTGCAAAAGTCAATGGGAGACAATCTCAAAAACACAGAGACGCAAAAATCAGATTCAACATATATGTGAGGACAGGAGCATAGCTAAAGATTTGGGGGCCTTGAGGTGCCCCCTTCAATATTTAGTGTGCTTTGATGAAAAAGAAAGATTTGCAATACATAGACATGCACTATCACTTAATTGGTGAAAAACAACAATAAAGACTGAATTATTATTTATGCAATTCATATATATACAAATATATCCTTGTTATTGTATAATGTCAGTTGAAATGCAGCTAGGTGAAGTACTGTTTATAAAGCTTTTATGGAGCCCCTTCATTAGGGGCCTGGGGGAATTTCAAATAGCCCCCTTCCTCGGCTATGCCTCTGAATATTCAACATTACAGAACAAAACAGACACCTGAGGAAGGCCAGAGGGTAAACAACCAAAACACTCTGAAAAATAAACAACAAAGACAAGGAAAATAGTCTGACTAAACCACATACAATGATTAAATATTTGTCAGTTTTACTTTCCAATAATTTTTTTAATCAGAAACAAAAGACATTGCATAATTAAAAAATAGAAAAACAGATCTGGTTCGACACTCAATAGAAACTGTCCAATGTCTTTTGGCCACATACCGTGTTGGGGGTGATCAATTAAAAAAATGGAAAAAGGATTGATGAATGAATAAGTTACTTCTTTTGCATTTTGTTGGGCAGTGATCACTAAAAAAGACTGAATTTTCAAAAGACAAGCATGAATGCAGCTGGACACAAACTAAGGGATCAATTTAGCATAAACTTACATTGCAAATTGAACCCCCCCCCACTAAAAACCAGCCAGCCAGACCAGAAAACTGAAGAAACCTGAAGTTTTTTTTTCAATGAGCTTTGAATAGAATAGAAACGAAGGAATTTTAATTGTTTGATAAAAAAGAAATTGACATCACTTTTTCATTTCATTCAACTCAGTTATAACTCTCTCATAAAATTACGAAATACATTAAAGCAGAGGAAGCTGTTTATTATAATCATGGATAATGTTATCAAATGGTTATTGTTATCAAAATCAGTCAGTCCCAAACACTTTATTTAAAGTGATTACAATAAGCATCCTTTTCTGTATATCCTTCGCTTAATGTTATCACCTGGTTGTTGTTAAATGACCCTGGCCGAAGTGATCATAATAAGCAGGTTCGTCTTTATTTGAAAACTTATGATAATCTGATTATAATAACAGCAGATCAGTGACTTTTTCTATTGTATATAAACTCTTTCATCCCCAAATCACTTATTTCCAATGAAAATCGTTTTTTAGAAACTGTATCCAAAACAATTCAGAAGCGCCAAAATGATTATTTTGTTTTGATATTCAAATTATTCAGCATGATGTGACGTAGTAGCTCATGTCACCGGAGTTATGAAAAAATGTGACCTTTTGGAATGAGTGAAATCTTGGTCCAAAATGAGTCACAAGCACCAATTCTTTTTTGCCAAATTGTTATAGTTTTCAGGCATAGGCCACTAGCAATGGAGATATTACTAGTATGTTCAAACTAAGCATAATAAAAGTAACTTTCTTTATTGCTGAAGGTTTTTACAGAATTCAAGTGTAGACCACTAGCATGGGACTAATTACTAGTATAACATATGAGGAGTTAATTATGCAGCCATTTTCCCAGGTCAATTTATTAAAAAATGTGTTTATTTTCATTATGCTTAGTTTCAATATATAAGTAATATGTGCCTTGCTAGGGCTTAACATTTGAAAATTGTATCAAGGTTTAATGAAAAAAGGAAGTTAACTTTCATTCTGCTTAATTTGAATATATTAGTGATACATCCCTTGCAAGTAGTTTAGACTTGAAATCTGTATGAAGATTTGAGAAAAAGAAAGTTAACTTTCATTATGCTTAGAGTGAACATACAAGACATGTGTCACTTGCTAGTGGTCTACACTTTAAGTCAAATCTTAGTATCTTTAGAGAATTATATTTTTTTTTTCATGGCTAAAATATATTTTCTTTACATGGAATAATGTCCCAAAATATTTTGCTTCATAATAAATTATCAATGTGGTTCATATGATAATAGAGCCAAACCTTAACAGGGGCTCTTTTTTAATAGGGCTATGCTTTCTTATTACAAGTATGAGGATTAATTATATAGGATACCCAAAAAGGTGGTAATTAAAGATTCCTGAAAAAAGGATGGGATGAATTAAAATCACAGTAGTCACATTTGTTGAGGCTTGAGATGAACAGAAGAAATCTTAGCTATTAATGAGAGATGTCACTGATGCACATAGAGAGTCACGTGACACGAATGAAGCATGCTGATTGGCTGGCAGGTCCATGGACTTGTTGAAGAAGAAGGTTGGGCCGCCATGTTTGTTTGGCAGGGAAATACAAATACAGAGACACTGTTTATATAAACAATAAGAGAACAAAGGCATAAGATAGAAATGAACGTTGCATTTAATAAAAACATAAAATGAAAAGAGGTAAAAAACGTGCAGAGTGTTTTAAAGAGAGATCATATGAGTAGGGGGTAAATAACAAAGTGTTTCTGCCACTTGCCATTTAAGTAGCAAAATAGATTTGCCTTGATGTAAGCATGGGTTATAATTGAACCCACAAATCCAATGGTCATAACTGGACCTGGATAACGTCATCAAGACAAGGAATTCAGTTTAGAAAAAGGCAAATGGCAAAAAGGAAAACTATAGAAAGAGAAGTTTCTTATCAGGAAGAATTGTTTAAGACATAAGTCTCTAGCATGATGCATAGAAACTAAAAGTGATCTCTGGTTATTGTAATCTCGAAGACCTATATTTGAGGTGTTTATTTCTAGTTGGGGTGAAAAGAAATATAGTGAGAATGACCAAAGAATTTAAGCAACAAAGACAGCATTTTAAGAAATGCTAATATTAAAAGGAGGAAGAGATTTACATGTGTGTAGTAACACACAGGCTGAGCCCTAGTTAACTAGGGACTAAGCGATGAGGCAAGGTATTTACATGCCTAAAAATGTTTAGGTACGGGCGATTGAACTGGCCCAAGTAAACAAAGAGAGCCGCTTACACAGAGTTTTTACAATAGTGCTGACGTCTCAGGAAAAGGGGAAACTATATCTAGTTTCGTATTTCATATGGTTCAGTCTGGTTTGATGGTGATAAAACCAGCCTGATGTTCAGATCCATATTTTCGTATTTACGACTACTTTTATCAAAGTGGCCGCTACACTATCATTAACATTCTTTGGATTACTTGAACGACCATTTTGAATCAGCTAAAAATGGCTAGATTTGTGAAAATATGGCTGAAGTTGGGTAGATTCCATTTCCAGGTAACTGTAACTCGTACAAAGGCTCCAAAATGTATAGATATGCAACGTATTGATAAAACATTAATGTTCACAAATAATGTTATTCTCTATTATAATTATACTACGTATTGATCAGTTATTAATAAAATAATGAAAATAAAACATTTGTTTACCGTTTTTTTCAAATCCACTGTTAACGATTCAAAATGGCCATTCTCCTTAAATCTAGCTACTTTTAGCTGATTCAAAATAGTCAATTCAAGAAATCAAAAAAAATGCGTCAACCCAAAGATTGTCCCCAACTATCTATAACTCAATAAGTCACAATAAATGACGAGATTCTCAACCATGGAGAATCTTCAGAGCTCCCCAGATAATAGAAATATTCTTGCTATCATTAAACGCCTTATTAAATCTTACTGCTTACACCAAAAAAAGAATGTTTTGACGATTAGACATCATCAAATAATTTATATATTCTTCAGACGAGGAGGCCTACGATTATAAATCAATCATAATACAGCTTGGCCTTCACTGCAAAACAATAAATGAAAGAATAAAAAAAATAATGAATTCTTTCATAAATGTACTTCTGTTTGCTCTCTATACATTTATTTGTACACACAACACACACACACACATATATATATAAGTTAACTATAATTGGCACAAATACACAGGTATTTTTTTCGATCAAATCTCCGGCATGTATATAACGAAACATGTGTACTTTTTTCATCCATACATAAATACACAGTTACACTCCGATATGTATTTAACTTAATATATATTCCAGAAACGGGATTGGATAGGGTAGTAGGATGGTTCAATGAATTCCGAAATTTCCACTATATTCTGTATACTTATAGAACACACAGGTACCCTTGTTAGGTATATATATATAGAGAGAGTTTGTTTGTTTTTTGTTTTTTGAAATTTGTTACAAATAGGTGAACTGTTGTGTGCCAATCTACACGGCTGGGGGGTATCCATGGTAACAAACATCTGTACTGTCTTATAACTTCCCTGAAACAGGTCCATGGAAAGACAGCTGATGATCCCCTATATAAAGTGTGATCTATAGCAGTTAATTATATTATAACATTTACAGAAATAGTAGTAAATTCGAAATTAATCTTTTTTTACATAGACACTGCATTGAAGAGGGGTGGATCAGGGCTGGTATATTGCACGCGGGGTAGCGGACGTTTTTCGGAATGAGGAAGGTACATCAGGGGATTTATCGTTCACTATTGGCGTTTTTTAACAAATTTTAAACATATACATGAAAACAAAAAAGTTTCTACAGACATATATATATATATATATTTTACATATATCGCTCGGCTCCATAGGCTAAGCCTATATTTAGAAGATGAGGGATTATCATTGATGTAACACCGGTTCAACACCGCAGTGAATCATTTCCTGACAAAAATCATATAAAAAGAGCCTCAAAAATGTTATAAAAGAGAGAAAAAAAATCCACACGTATGTTAAGATTCGGTTTAGCAAACCGTCGATATTTTTGTAAGAAAATGTATTTTTACGAAATAAATTGACTGAATCTCACTTTATTCTCTTCTGCAAGAAATGAACGTCATTAAAAAAAACGACAAAAATGTGGAAATGTTAAGATTTCAAAATTTGTTTTAAAAAATCCTACCTGGATTCTGTTTAAATACTTAAAAATCTTTCAGATGCGAAGATGATTATTGAGGATTCATAAAACAAACGTCAAATTATCTTGGTTAAAATATTTCGATTGATGGCGAAAACAAAGGAAATACCAAAGCGGTGATCACCATAATTTCGTCCCTTCTTGAGTTAAAATATCCAAAGTTTACAACATTTCATATGCATTTTGTTGGTAAAATGAGAGCAAAGACGGGAAAATATCCGTTTTAAAAAAATTCACGAACATAATTCTCGGAAGGTGTTAAAATAAAACTTAAAACCTGTTTCGAAATCATGAGGCAGTTGAAAATAAAATATAAAGTGACGCAAATATGGACAATAATGCGAATACCATTTTTTTTTAATGAATTCACCGACTTTATGGTTGATATAATTCTAAACTCTCTATGGTCAAGATTCGGTTTAATTTACATTTTTTTTTTCATTTTTCACCCAAAGTTATTGTATGTACTTCCAATCCATAAGAGCCTGGTATCTTCCAGAAATGTGTCAGTTTTGAGGGGAAAAAAGGTTTTTAGACGTGGGGGGGTGGTTCTATTTACATTACAAGTTTGATTCTAAACTAGAGTAAAACTGGACTCTTACTTTCCGTCCGTCGTACGAAACTGCGGATGTAATTTCCTCTTTCTCCCAGTCCTTATGCCAGTATTTTTTTTTTAAAAAGCTATCTTTATTTTTATTAATTAAGTTTTAAACTTATATCTAAATATGATTATTTAAGAATATTGTGTAGAGACACTGAACAGTTTGGAAGATATTGTGTAAGTTATCTCTCTGTTCGCACAATATCTCCCAAAGTTGTCACTGAATTTCAATCAAATTTTATGGAAGAGTGGGCAATAGATAAGGGAAGAAGTGATCAGTTTTTCGAGCAGATCCATCAATAATTACCCCCCTCCCCTTACATTGTAGCTATCAGTTCACGCTATTATATATACAATTACTACTAATGTAGTAATACCAGAACCAAAGCCAATTAGGGTCCCTTGCTGTAACATCACTAGCTGCTGCTACTAATAAAGTATTAAAACATATCTTGTTCTATCAACACGTGAATGTCGTCTTCTTTACATATATATTCTTAATCCATACCTATCTTCAATTACATAAAATCATCATCATATAATACACACCACAAAATATCTTGAAAGATTTATCTGTCTGTCCACACAATATCTCCAAAAGTTGTCAATGGATTTCAATGAAATCTTGTGGAATGGTGGGCAATGTACTATGGCAGAAGTGATTGTATTTTGGAGTGGATCCATGCACAATTACCTCCCCCACATTGTAGCTATCTGTCAACACCACACAATATCTTCAAAATTTCTCAGTCTGTATGGATGATATCTCCAGAAGTTCTCAATGAACAATGAACATTTTGCGAACAGTGGACTATAGGCTACAAAATAAGTCATGAAATGTTGGAGTGGATTCATACACAATTACCTCCCCATGTACTTACTAGCTAACTATACGCACCACAAAATAGCTCCAAAGGTTGTCTGTTTACATGATATCTCCAAAAGTTCACAATGAATTTCAATTAAATTTTGTGGAAGGGTGGGCATGGGACTATGGAAGAAGTGGTTATATATTAGAGCAGATCCATCCACAATAACCTCCCCATCAGTCTACACAGGTTTATGACATTTGATTGTAAATAGCTCTGTGGCATATGGTTCTTTTGTAAACTTTACCCAACATGAAATTTTCTATCCAACAATATACAATATGCCTATATTTTATGAAAATTTTATTTTTTCTGACTAGGGCACCACAGCAAAAATCCGCCATTATGAAAAATGGCACTAAAATCTGAGGGTTTGGTCATTCAATCATCAATCAGAGGAAGATACTGTCCTGTGAAGTATTTCTGCATGTTAGCTTTGTTTAAACTCCTACAAGCTAAGATGAAGTGGTAGGCCTTGGTTTCAGTGACTATCAAAAACCATTGAATCATATTCTTGAACCCTGTCATGTTCTAACGATCATAAGCTTTTTTTCCCAAATGCCTAGGAGGGAGGATTTACATATGTTAATCTACATAGAATGAGCTTTTCCAAATATTTTTATTCTCTAATTTATTCCCGGTTGATCCCTATTTCGTCCAAACTATAGGTAAAAAGAAAGGAGGCACAGGGGGGGGGGGCGATTAATATTACCCCCTTTCTTAACTACACCCCTGCACCTTGTGTACAATGTAAAGGTTTTATTTTTAATGAAATGCGTTTAGCTGGCTACCTTTTCTGCATGCAGACCAGATGACAGGCCGCATCTATTTCTATAGCTAGTAAATAAGAAATATGAATAATGAAATGAGAAATAATATCTACACATATAAAAGCCAAATATGCAAATGAGTATGTTTGTTTGGTTGTATGTTATATGTTTGTAGTGTCTGCTAGCTGAGATCCTACAATTCATAATGGACTGGTCCAAATGAGATAGATAGTACAACGAATAATAGAATCAAAGGGTGGAAAAATGAGACATGCTGTTCCCATATCAAAGTACACCAACCAAAGTCACCAGACAAATGTGTCTGTCAACGCCACGCAACAATGTCAAATGCTTTCTCTTTCTTTTGATGTAGCCAACACAGTGAAGAAGAATTGGGAAAAGAATGGCAGTTTCAAAAATGGGCAAATGCAAATATTCTCAGCACACCAAAAAAGAAAAGGAAGTCAAAATAGCTCCGAATTTAAATTTGGCCAAACCAAAAAGTTCATGCCCAAATGCTTTTTAAAAAGGACAGATTTGTTAAATTTAGCCATTAACTTTATTTTGTAAGGAAACAAGTTATATTTTTAATAAATAAGTTTCTTTCTATAACTTTTTTAAATACCGCACAATGTCAGTGGAGACTTTTCTTATGTTGAGATTTTTTAAAAACTTAAAATTAGGATACTTGAATTAATAAAAAAGAAATTACCTAATACAATCACTTTTGGCACTCCTTACATAGAAAAACCCTCTCATGTTTGACAGGTATATGCTAGATATAATATAAAAGCCGTTGTCATCAATTTTGATTACTGGTTTGTCTTTCAATCATGGGGATAGAGGGAAGCTAAAAGAAGAAGGAAAGAAAGGGAAGGAAAAAAAGACAAACACATCTGCCTTCCGATCTTCCCCACCTGATACCCCACTCTCTGTAAACTTATCTCTCACCTTAGACTTAACTCTCCAATCCCCAACTGCCACTACACAGTGTTCGGACAGTTGCTATCGACAACTTAACCTAATTCCCTGATTTTTGTTCTCAGGTCCCTTGCCTCACTGCTTTCTCCTTCCGTAAGTCAGTTTCCTGCCTCATCGGCCAAATATTTCTCTACTTAAATTTTATTAAATTATTTTTTTTAAGTTAAATTAAAAAGAATACAAATACATATACTCTTCTTAACATTGTCCCTCGACTAAATCATTGAACGTTGCGGAAGTAGAGCCGGTCTCAGTACTTAGCCTTGGCTCCCAACAACAGTTGTTGAAATTACTGATGGTTCAATCCCTGAGACAAGATCATGTTTACTGCCTTCACCACCAAGTCCATCATTTCCTTCAAATTAGATTATTTAGAATACTGCAGGGACTACTTGTATTTGAATTCTATTTGATGGTTTTTCTTTTAGAAAAGAAACTAAAAAACTTGTTTCAGTGGAAGGGTCCATTGTTTAAAATGGAGGGTAAAAGATATTTTTATCATCAAACTTGTTAACTTAAAGTGGAAGAGTCCGTGGGAGAAACAAGAAAACCACACTGATCATTATATAAGTAGATTGTAATAGAGATGTCTAAATAGTTCAGAATAAGGTTTGAATTTACTGTCTATAGCAAAACAAAGTCATTTATTAGTAACCCATTGTATCTATTTTGACCATATTTACCTTCATCTTTGTTTTTTGGTTGTTTCTATCAAAACTGAACTTGGGCCGTCACTCTACAACAGCGAGCAAACAGCGCAGATGGGAAATAAAGGATAAGCTCTCTGTGAGATTTGAATTTGCATCCCTCTTGCCAGAGGGAAGCCTGTTTTACACCCAGCTGCTCTGACCACTTAGCTACCGGACCTTTAAGTTCCGAATCTCACTGGGAGCCTATTTTTTATTTCCAATTCATGCTGTTAGCTCGCTGCTGTAGAGTGACAGCCTGAGCTGAGTTGTGAAAAAACAACTAACAAGCCCTGCTGCTGCTGGGTCAAACTCCACTTCTACTTCTATTCCGACTGAAGATGATTACTTCAACTTTTGTATTGTATATATAATAAATAAAAAATTATAAAAATATATTTTTTTAGTATAAATGTATTTATTCATTAGAATAGAATAAGCCCTTGCATATCTGTAAGATAAATTTCCATAGATATATAAGACTTGTCAATTTAGCTCAGTCGGTAAGAGGGCCACATGATTTCAAATCACAGAAGGGGAATGTTAATTTTTACTCACCTAAATTTGGTGAGGATTGTTCTTGTTGTTCTTGTTACAGTAGAAAAACAAAGTCAACTCCAGACTTGGACTGGAGTTTGACAAAAAAGTAAGATGATGGTAAATAGTAGTAAAAGTTTATACAATGAGTTACAATACTTTATCTAATAATAAAAACAAAGAATAAATAATTTCTCTGTTTATTAGTAGTATGTTAGTTCCATAAACCTAAAATACAAATCGTTACAAAAACAAGAAATGTGTCTATTGTTTCCAACTTTCATAAAATGGTATTATTGATTATTGCAGTGGTTCTCAAACTGTGTGCCGTGGCACAATAGTGCGCCACAGTGAAGGAAATGGGTTTGGGGAACTAGATATACAGTAAGGTTGTATCTAGGATTTTTGCTCGGAGATCGCAGAGGAGTCCACATTCAGGGATGGACGAAGTGAACTCATGCAGTTGGGGGTTCAGGAGCACTGTAAGCCCCTATGTGTAATTTCTTACAATATGACCAATTTCAGGGCCATTTTGAGGTATACAAAAACCTTGAAATTGAGAAATAGGTATATGCTATACCCCTGCGTACCCCCTCATTTCCACCACTGGTGTGCCACAATTATCACCCAGATGTGAATTTTTCCAAATATGCAAACATGTATTTTGAGCTTTGAATGTGTCTAGTATGGGTATTAAGTCTGTCCCGCTTCTGCCACAGAGTTCTAGTGGTTTTATCACTAGATTTTGTGAGATCTCAAACTGTTTAGTAACAGATGAAAGGAAAAAGAGTCATGACTACGTATATCAGTAATGCTGATATAAAAGTTTCATTCATTGACTACTGAAATGTTTTCGTCTAAACTTTGACTTCGTAAACTTCGACTTACTGCACACTCCTTCATTACTACATCATAATTTACCAACAGTAAAACAGGCATTTATTTTGTTTACTACTTAGAAAATATAAGTATGTGAGTATGAGAACCACTACTTACATGCCATTGTCCATTCAGAGAAATATCTCTTTATGGATGAATGCATGCATGAACAAAGAAACTCTTTTACGAAATAAGAGACAAAGAGTTTCAGATCGACTCAATGTATACATTGAGTCGATCTGAAACTCTTTGTGAAGGAAATCCTTACAGAATCTATTCAGCAAAATTCAAAACCATTTTTTCAACTGACTATGTTACTTTTCATGCATTCATAAAACACATAAAACTTTGGGTTTTTATTGTAATGGTCCTATGTTTTGATCATCAATATTTAATGCTTTTAAACTCTATGTTTCAATCTTTTACACAAGGAAATGCATCATCTGAATATAATCCAGTGGAATTTTTATTTTAACACCCTTAGTTCAGTTTCTGAAACATTTAGCAACTCCCCCTAAAAAGCCATTTCCCCCCATTTTGAAGGATCCATAACTCCTAAATCATATAGAATATAGGTAAAAATGAAGCCAGAAATGGCTTTGTTTGGTGAAAAACTACAGGAGTACCAGGTTTCAGCTAGATATCTTTTTAAATAGCATAGTTATGAAGTGCCAAATTTGGCAAATCATGCTTGCGGCTCGCAACATGTAAATTTAAGCAAATTTCAATTTGTCATAACTTCTGATCTGATGGTTTAATCAAGCTGAAATTTTCAGGGTTGTATTTTCTCTGGAAAAGGTATCACCTACTGAAATTTCATCAAAATCCCAGATAGTGCCCATGGGACCATTAGGTGATTTGATATGGAATGACCCGTAACTGTTTTTCTTTCATTAATTCACTTATTTCTTTTTATTTGTGTCTTAACATCGAGTGCACATAGGTGTGAAACTTAACAATTTACAATCGGGACAGACGGATGGATATTTGGTGAATTATAATAAGATTTTAAATATTATATATAAATACTCATTGTGTATGATATGGTCAGACTGTTTTCCTCGTCTATATGTTCATTAGAATAGAACGGACCCGACATGACACAGGAATGGAGACAGATAGAAAGATCACCCTGAAAACTGGCACGAACATCCAACCACCTAGTGTTCCTATGCAAATGCAAAGATCAAAAAGCTATGCTAACCAGCCTAAAGTTTCAGACAACTCTACACACCAAAAAGGCATACACAATCGTGTTAAGGGCAGAAATGGCCCTAGTCAGGGAAAGAATCCAGGGGACAGTTCAAGAACACAAAAAATCATTCTTGAACCGAATTACATGGAACCTAGACAAAGAAGAACAAATAATAAAGGAACTGGGGAAATTTTACCAGGAAGAATATGAAAAAATAAAAACACGCCACATAAAGAAACTACAGCAATTGAAAGACCGAAAAGAGGTACGCCACAGCACCCAGCCATGTCCCATCAAGGCGGTTATCAACATCAGTAAATGCCAATTAAGTACATCCTAGGAGGCAGTACTAGACAAAGGGCTGAACTTTTCCAACACCACCACCAAACGTGTGTGTCTACTGGACTAATAATAGCCCCAGTCGAGGATGCTGCTATGAAAATCCCAAAACCACTGGCAGACGAGCTGAGGTGGAAGATAAGGCAGACAACTGGAGAAGGCCAAATCTCTGAAACGCAATATCAGGAAGGAGGAGGAGAAGGCAGCCATGGAAACCTTATGGTAAAACACCAGTATAATTATACTACCAGTGGACAAAGGCAATGACACCATTATCATGGACAAATCAGTCTACCAACAAAAATTGATAAATCTAGTGGGAGATGGCAGCTACAGGAAGCTGAGGAAGGATCCGACATGGAACACCGAAAGGAAGCTATCACAGATCTTAAAAAAAGAATATAAGTTACTTCAGCAACAACACGTATAGACAGCTGAACCAATACCACAGTAAGCTTCCACCTATGTATGGCCTCCCCAAAATCCATAAACAAGGCATCCCCTTAAGGCCTATTGTGAGGATCAGCTGGCCAGACACTGAGCCAATTCTTAGTATATATAGTCAACCCACTGACTGGCAAGTCCTAATCATATGTACGAACTCAGCCCACTTCATGGAAATAAACGCTTCCATCCAGTTCAACCATATGGTGAGCTTCAACGTAGTGAGCCTTTTCATCAAAGTCCCCACAGTGGCCTGGGTGAAGCTGGAATCTGACCCAACACTTGGAGAACGTACTAACATCCCCATTGACAATTTAATGGAGATGCAGACCTTTTGTGTCAAAATGACACAATTCCAGTTGGATTCAGAAATAAATAAACAGGAAGAAGGGATGTCCATAGGATCAGCTTTGTCACCGGTGATATAAAACATTTACATGTAGTATTTCACGGAAATGGCACTACAAACCACAACACTGGAAGCACCCACATGGCTATGATATGTGGATGATACCTTCATACTTTGGCCTCACCAGGAAGATGTGAAAGCGCTATTAGACATGAATTCACTGAAACCATCCATACAGTTCACTAAGAAGAGGTGAATGAAAAATTAGCCTTTCTGGACGTACGGATCACCCAAACAAAACAGGGATTCAGGACATCCGTATACCATAAACCCCCCTTTACGAGGCAGTACCTGAGCTATGACTCTAACCACACAAAGGAATAATCAGATGCCTACAATGCTGGGCAAAACAAATATGCAGCGACCAGGATACATACACACAGGAGATGTTCAGCATAAAAGACATTCTTCTTAGAAACAATTACCCTGCGTAAACAACCAGATGGCACAACGAAACCTAACACCACAGTTGTTCTTCCATACATCAGCTGCGTATCCGATAAGATAAAAAGATTATCATCAGTACAACATCCAAAAAAGTACAAATTTTCAAAAAGCAAGCGTGAACACTGCCAGACACAAACTAAAGGGACCAATTTAGCATAAACCTAATTGAACGCCCCACTAAAAACCTATTGGGTGGGGGTGTTAATTAAAGGTTTTCTAGACATAATAAGGAGTAAATGTTTAAATTTTCAGTCCTCTAGCTCCATTGGTGAACAAAAGCCTTTTTTCATTTTATTAATTTTTTCCCTTTCCCCTCAGGAGCTCAGATACAGGGTATCTAAAGGTGCAGGGACTAATGGTTCAAAAGATTAAGATTGTAATGTAAGTGATTGATGTAAATATTTTGTTTTTAAATACTGAAATTTGGTTACATACTTTGTAATGTATTTTGGTGGTAACATTTAATAAAAAACAAACATTAAAAATACCTTTGTTTATTTGTTCAAATCACAGTTTTTATATGATAGACAATGTTTGCCGTCTCTCATCTATCGCCTGCCCCTGAATATCGTCCATACCCACTCTGCAGTTATCACAGCTCAGTTATAATGTGGTTGGCTTTCTTGGACCACAACACCCGTGTTATAATGGGGGATGCCTGTATATGGTTTCTATCCAGTATTATTTATGCATATGCCGATGTAAATGTGTATTCTGTGAAAATGCAAAATTGCATAATTTACATGTATATGGTTTCTCTCTTATGTGTATTCGAACATGTGTTTTCAAATACAAATTTTGGGCAAATGCAAATCCACATATTTGACAGGAATATGGTTTCTCTGCACTGTGTGTTAACATGTGTGTTTTCAAAGATGAATTCCTTGTAAATACGGAACCACAGACTTCACAAGATTTCTATCTAGTATGTTTATGCATATGCCGATGTAAATGTGTCTTCTGGGAAAATGCAAAGTTGCATACTTTACATGTATATGGTTTCTCTCCTGTGTGTGTTCGAACATGTGTTTTCAAATACGAACTTCGTGCAAATGCAAATCCACATATTTGACAGGAATATGGTTTTTCTCCAGTGTGTGTTAGCATGTGTGTTTTCAAAGATGAATTCCTTGTAAATACGGAACCACAAACTTCACAAGTAAAGTTTTTCTCTCCAGTGTGAGTTAATGTGTGTTTTTTCAAAGTTGATCTCTCTGCAAACCTAGATCCACATAATTGACAAAAATATGGCTTCTCACCAGTGTGTTTCCGCTTATGTATTTTTAAATGTGTACTTTGTGAAAAAGCACTACCACACACATCACAAGAAAATGGTTTCTCTCCAGTGTGTGTTCGATTGTGTCTTTTCAATTGTGAACTGCATGAAAATGCAGACCCACAAATTTCACAAGAATATGGTTTTTCGCATGTGTGTTTTCGCATGTGTACTTTCAAATATGAACATGAGGAAAATGCACATCCGCACACATCACAAGAAAATGGTTTCTCCCCAGTATGTATATACATATGCTGATTCAAACTTGATTTTTGGGAAAATGAAGAATCACATACTGTGCAGGTATATGGTTTCTCACCTGTGTGTGTTCGTATGTGTGTTTTCAAAGATGTTCTGTGTGAAAATGCAGATCCACATATTTCACAGAAATGTAGTTTCTCACCAATGTGTGCTTGCATGTGTTTTCAAAGATGAATTCCTTTAACATACAAATCCACAAACCTCACTTTTTCTCATTAATGTGACTTGTGTTTTGTCAAAGTTAATCCTGAAAAAGTAGATCCATATATTTGACAAAAAATGTTTTTTATCTGTATGTTTTCATTTGTGTTATTAAATGAATATGTTGTGAAAATGTAGTCACACAAATGGTTTCTCTGTAGTATGTTTCCTTGAGTTTTTCAATTGCAAGTTTTATGAAAATGCAGATCAATACATTTCACAAACATATGGATTCTTTCTTGTGTATTTTTAAATGCAAACAATTTGAAAATACATATTTGCATACATACCAATGATTTCACTTGAATGTGAAATTCTATATCTTTTCCAAAACCTAATCTCTGTAAAATAATTTGGTCCATAAAGTTTTAAGGTCAGTAGCCTTGATATTCTGACATCGCAATATTTTTATATGATATTTACATGTGTCCATTAGGTAAATTCAGTTGTTTTCCATTGCAATGAATACCTGTGAATAAAGAAAAAATATTTTAAAACAAGGCAAATTTTTCATTACATTCAAAACATATATTCATAAACTCTTGAATACTTTATCATTCAAATTCAATCTTAAATAGAATTGATATCATAATGTTTGTAAGATTATTATGATTTGCTTAAAGGCTGCTTTCAAGCTTGATATTAAGTCACTGCCTAGTTATCATACCTTCTATCTTCCCCTATTATTAATCCACCAAATGGGTTTTTATGAGGGTCAAAGTTTAAAATACTCAGATATTTACATTGTAAATGCTGCTCTCTTATCAAAGGTTAGAAGTTATATTATATAATATTATAATGAAATTTACTGTGTCCAATGTCATTGTTGGGACTATTTTTAAAAGAGACTATGTTATTGGAGGAAACTGTATTTTCTCTAAGCAGATTCCACTGACTTGCCTCTCTAGCAGAAAAGTAGTTTCTTCTCAATCCTGTTGCCTCCCGAATCTGCAGTTTCTTGCTGTGACCAGGGTGTGTGAGCTTAACATTTATATTATAATTATTTGCTTATTCCATGTATTATTTTTATAAAGAACTGTAATTAGTAGTTATTAGACCTGAAGTTATCTCTCCTGGACAGAGATTTTTGGGGATCAATCTATACTTTAATTACTCAGAAACTAGAGGCCCAATTGTACTGGAAATTAAAAACCCTCAACCAAAACTGTCAACATTAACATCAACATAGATTCCTTCGGTTTTCAAGTTGGTCTGGCTGGCTGGCTATAGATGTATCGCGCGTACAATGAAAATAATACCTGTGAATAATATATTCTCTCCCTGTCCCACGTGGCATCGCATGGGAGGCAGCTGTGCTGTGAAACACATCCGTTCATTTCGGTGACTGGAGAAAAAGGAGGCTGATTCAAATCTCGCGCCAGTCACATGATTAATTGCTGGTCCCTCAATGGCTGTTGCTACGTGTGGACACAAAGGTTATGAGACCGTGTGTGGAATCAGGGAACCAACCCTTAATCACGGGGGACAACTCTGCTTCGACCTGCCACAGAGCCATGGCATGTTTGAAGTTAGTACCCAGATAATATAGCGGTTTTGTCCCAACATTGAGCCTATGAGACTTGCCAGGGAATCAAAGTGGATCCAAGCATTCAATTCGGAGCACAAGGGCTTAAATAAGATTTTGTAATCCACATAAACACTATTTTTTCTTTTTTTTAAAAATTCATTTCGTTTGACAAAATTATTTCCCTTGACAAGGTTCATCGCATTGTAATGGTTGTCTTGGAATTTGGTAATTGTTTGGATCAGGTTCGCCAAAAGAACGGAGGTAACCAGTATAGACTGCGTAAATACGCAGACAATTTGGAGACTCCTTAATTCTTATTTACATGAGTTCGTGTGGAGAAATAATGTTAGAAATGACGAAGAACATTTATTTAATCATTTGTTATATTAATTTCAACTGTATATTCATTTTAGTGTTACAAACATGAAAAAAGTGTTTAATCTTTTTTTGTTGTTAATTTCAATCCCAACCCTAAATTATATCCTTTGTAGTTAAATTTAATAAAATACTGTTTTAAATGGTCAATGTATCCTGCTTTCATTCGTTCCATAATAAATTAGCAGCAGCTTAAATAATTGTTCTACTGAAGTTACCTCCCTTTGACAAAATCTTTGGCGAACCTAATACAGACAATTACCGGAATTTTAAAATGTAGACAAAGTTTCTAACACTAATTATTAGTTTCTGCTTACCTTTTTTCGTGGAATTATGCAGATAATTTGGCAGAAAAGAAGGCAACACTGAAGAAAGACAATTTTTGTTTTCAAGTCTTGTTCGGATTTGGTCAGTTTGTTGAGATTTCTCAGTCAATTTCAACAATTTCGGAATTATTCATTGAATTTTTAACAATAATATTAACATTAAAAAGAATAATACGAAGAAAAGGCAGAATTAAAAACGGAAAACGCGATACAGACGTCAAAGTTTTTAAGCGGTGATGGACATTATTTTGTTCCTTGTGAAAAATTGTACTAAAAAGATGCACCAACAAATCCCTGAACCAGGTACATAGCTGAAGGAGGGGGTGAGACGATTTTAAAAATGCCTCCCAAAGTTTCTACTAAAATTATACAATAACAAATCTCACTAAATGTTAGAGGGGGGCTCAACGCCCTCAAATCTCTAGCAACGACACAGTGCCTTTTAAATGTTCGTTTTATATCCGCTACTAGCCCACGCAGTCACCAGTAATAACTTCTTTGTGGACCCTCACCCCCAGATTGGGAACTACACTAAACACTCCAGCTACCCCTTGTCCTGAGCTTTTACTGGCTCCAAGTTTTATTGAAATCCAATATTGTTGAATTTCTGTAGATTTTAACATTTGGGTGTTACGCGCATTAAACAACATTTTAAACACAGTATTGTATTATTGTATTTCTTTTAGAGGTCAAAATCTAGGGAGAATTTGTTTTCACTTTTTAGGAGTCATAATCGAGGGAAAGAGTTTTGGTTTCTTTTTCAATTTCACGGGTCAAAATAAACGGCAAGATTTTTTTTTTTTTAATCGACGGGAAGATTTTATTTTCAATTTTACGGGTCAAAATCGAAGGGAAGATTTTTTTTTTTCACTTTTAGGGATCAAAATCTAGTGAAAATCTTTAAAATCACTTTTAGGGGTTAGAATTTAGGGGCATTTTATTTTTCACTTAGGGGTCAAAATCAATGGGAAATTTTATTTTCACTTTCAGGGGTCAAAATCCGGATGTGGTCAATTCGAGCGGGAACGTTTTTTTTTTCACTTTCAGGGTTCAAAAGCGGGTATTATTGCTTGTACACTATATTCTCAGAGGTCTGTGATTTATTTATGTGTTTTTTTGTTTTTAATCCAAATTTGTTTGAAATTAAAGAGGCTCTGGACCTGCGCTTGTATTACCGGTCATCCTTTTTTAAGGATCAAATTATATTCATCACCGCTTAATGCGTTTCTTTTCATGTCTGCTTTGTTTGTTATAAATCAGACGAAATATTTTCTCCAAGATATTTCGACATTTACATCATCGTCGTTTTTTTCTGTCTCTGTGCCATTCTTTTCAATTTCAACATTATTTTTGTTTTGAATTGAACGAACAATTACGAATAATCACTGAGAAATTCATCCTTAAAAAAGCAGAGACGAAATTCGGACAGAACTTGGGGGAAAAAAAGGCAATTATTACATCTTTGATTTTTCCTTTGTCATTACAGTTGCAGACATCAGGGAATTTATGAATAATTCGCAGTCTTTCGTTTTGTGAATGCAAACACTTTAACCATTGTCTGAATCGACTACGGATAAACACAAGGGGGGGAGTAAAGGGGCATGAATTTCAATGGTTATAAAACCAAATACAAACTCATTTAAATATTTTAATATTAAAATTCCGTCAAAATACATGCGTAGTTCAAGTTGTTGAATAATATTTTTTTAAAAACAACGTTTCTGTGGAAACTTCTTTCATTGGACCAATTTTATTCTCTTTGAAAACTTTCTTTGAACCACTTTTTATCTGTACGGTTTGAGTTACGTCCCTTTTTTTTACCGTTTGTGCTTCTGTAGTCGATTTCGACAATGGTAAATCTTTTGCATTCACAAAACGAAGGATTGCCGAATAATTTCATGAATTTAATTGTTAAGCATAGTTTTTGCATTTTATTTTTTTAATCCATGACTACAGAATTCGAGATTGTAGCAAAAAAAGTCATAACTTTGGTTTCCAGGGCTGTTTTGATAAAAGGAGTAATATTTTAATTTTTTCCAATATAGTAATGAAATAATATTTAAAATATATATTTAATGTTTTTGGTAATCCTTGATTATTTGGTCCTAAAATACGATAGCATAAAAAAATGGCTATATTTTTCATTTCCAGATAACTTTATAACTAAAAATGTTATAATGCTCCCAAATTCATACAACAGGTTAGATATCTTAGATTTGAAGAATGGTATCTTATAACAAAAACAACAATGTTATTTGAAGTGTACATAACATTTTTAGCTATAAAGTTAGCTGGAAATGTAAAATCTAGCCATCAAGGGGCAATCTTTTTTTAGCTGTACCTATTATATATTTATGCAGAGGTTCCTTGAAATATTAAAGTTATTTCAAGGGTACCCGTCTGAAATGGTTGAGAAAGGCTGGGTTATACTCTTTTATGTTGTTATATATCATGAATTTTTATATTTTTTTCAATAATGTTAAAAATTTTCCCTACACAAACAAATAGTTTATCTTGTCTTTTGAAATCAATAAACACATTTGATATATTTTATTTCTTACAGGAATCTGTCTCTTTCAAAAACAGATAAATTGTGGGTGAGTACTGACAGATTTCCCAATCTTTATTCTTTTCTTGTAAATCACCAATGTTGCTGATTGCTTGACAAAAAACCTACTCTATTAACTGAAATATATTTTTGTATTTTTTTTATACACACGCATATATACACACACACTTTTATCCACATACATACACTTTACTTTGTAAATTGAACCCTGGGTATCGTTAAGACAGGCACAAAGTAAGATTCTAGTTTTACATTATACATTCAACTGTAAATTGACCACCAACGTTCTGCCAATTCACTCGTTGCCCCTATAAAAGTTTACCTTTTCTCAAAAACGAAAAATTTCCAGAAAAAAAAGAAGTCAGATGCAGTCAAACCAGTCCAAACTACAGGAAAAGTATTTTTCATAATGTTTTTTACTTACGTTTGCTTAACGGAATTTTAACCAAAATAACAAATCCTGTAATTTAAATGCATAAAAACACTATAAATTTATTTCTTCTTTTAATAATCATGATTACTAGTGGGGTGGATGTGCCTGTTGTTCACCACAGTTTTTCAAATCTTGGAATCACACTGGTGACAGCCTCCCTCATTTCCTGTTCCATGTCAATTTATGCCTGATTCTTGTTTTTTATCAGAGCTACAGCCAAAAAACCAGCTTTGCATAAGTCATTGCAAAAGAAATTAGGATTCATTGAGCTTTAGTACTTAGCAGAGGATATTTATCTTTCACTGATATCCAAAACTCAGTTAATTCCACATTGGCAAATTTAGTTTTCAATGTATTGTCCCAAGACAACTCAATGAGATGTTTTTCCTCTTCAGATGGAGATTGGGCTCTGAATAGGTCTTGAATCCATGTGATATTTAGAAAACAAATAGTGCAGAAAGCTGTAGCAGTGTAAACAAAAGATTACATATAAATTCATTCAGGTGATGTATTTTGATATAAAATTAAGAATTACTAAGAAAAAAATACATATTTCCAAACATACAATGCAGAATAAAATACAAACAAAAGTGACAGTGGAAAAAAGTAATCGGACACATTGATTTCATATTTTAATTCTTAGTTGCATAGCCCCTGTTTGCAATTACTGCTAGGAGATGTTTTTCATAAATTCTTTTGAAATCTTGGCCCACTCTTCCTTGCAAAAGACCTTCAAATCATTAATGTTTCTGGGGTCCCTCTGATGAATTTGAACTTTCAAATATTGCCATAAATCTTCAATTGGATTCAAGTCAGGAGATTGACTAGGCCACTGAAGCACCTCTAGATTGTTCTGAACAAACCATTCAAGAGTTATTTTAGCTGTATGCTTTGGGTCGTTATCTTGTTGAAAGATCCAACCTTCTTCAAGCTCCAGCTGTTGCACCAAAGAGAACACATTAGCTTCCAGAATACTCCGATACATTGCTCCATTCATGGTTCCTTCAATCACATGAAGTACCCCTGTACCATTGAAAAAGAAACACCCCCAAACCATGATACTTCCACCTCCTTACTTTACTTTTTGGATCATAGGCGCATCCATCTTTTCTCCATGTATGACGAGCTGGGGTTTTGCCAAAAAGTTCAATTTTTGATTCGTCTGACCAGAGAATGGTTTTCTAAAAATAATTAGGCTTATCTAAATAGTCACAAGCGAACTTCATCCGAGAAACTCTGTGCCTTCTTTTCAACAAAGGTGTTTTCTGTGACGTACAGGATTTTAAGCCATTCCTGTATAGTTCATTACTAACCGATGTACCAGCAGCTCTCAAATCATCTTGGATCTCCTTTCGACTTACCATTGGATTCACTTTGATTGTTCCTAGCATTTTTCGAGTTGCTCGAGGAGAAGTTTTCTATGGAGCACCAGTTCAAGGGAGGTTTTTGGTGGTGCCAAACTTCTTCCACTTCATAATAATCGATCTAATGGTACTGACAGGGATATTTAACATATTGGCAATGGCCCTGTAGCTCAAACCTTCATTATTTTGCTTAATTACAACATTCTTTTGTTTGGTTGGGAGCTTGTTTACTTTAATCATGACTGCCTCGTTTCATGAAGGTAAAAGTAGTGAATAATGACTGTGATGAAATATAAGTATTGGTGGAACATTCCAAAAGTTTCTATGCAGGTACAGAAAGGTCTAAACCTGCATTCCTTCTTAAATAATTTATGATGAATTTTTAATAGTGTTGAATACTTTTTTCCACTGTCACTTTTGTTTATATTTTATTATGTATTGTATGTTTGGAAATATGTATTGTTTTCGTAGTAATTCTTAATTTTATATCAAAATACATCACCT
>VCCN01003952.1:2915683-2932470 GCA_006491835.1 Architeuthis dux
TTATTTTTAATTGGACAATATTTTTTTACGGATGGCCATAAAATAAAACGTCTTGCCAATCAAGTGACTTCTAGTCATTAAAGAAACTGACTCGACCACATTTTTTTCCCCAGTCTTTCAAAAACGCTTACAGCCCATACATGTCGTCTGCTAATGTTGACATGGCCTGTCGATCTCTGATCGATATCCAATCACCTATTATACCAACCCCTACTGTTGAAAAAAGCTATTTTTCGCAGCATGTGAGGATTTTTAACACATTTCAGTTGAGTAATGATGAAACTAACTTTTGCAAATAAAATTATATCAATTGTGAGTGTAAATTACTTTTAGTAGATTTTTTAATTACAGAATCTCAATTTTTTTAAATTTCAAGACCTGTCAACAAAAGGCTGTCAAAATGATTGATTTATCGATTACAAAGTAAACATTTATTTTAAAAGTTCAATTCTACATTGTAATTAATGAAAATTTGTTTTCTTTTTTTTTACTCTAATTTGAACTTTCCCCTTTCTAACAAGAACAAGAAAAAACTTGAACACATTTTTGAAAAATTTATTTACTTTTTAAAATAGGATGTTGACGATTTAAAAAGTGCCATGGGTATGTCTATCTGTACTAGACAAACATTTTCATTTGCTATTTCCTTCTTTTTTTAAAGATTTGGAAGGATTTGATATTAACTTCTTAAACAATTTGTCTCTCTTTTCACAGACTTCAAGTACATGAAGAAACATAAAACCTACACTGGAACAAAACCATATTCCTGTGAGGTGTGTGGATCATCATTTTCAGTGGATACATATTAAAAAGCTCATATGTGAAAACACACAGAAATAATTTACTTTTGGAGTATGTGGATCAGCATTTGCTAAAAATCAGATATAAATAGACATGCGTACACACACTGGAAAAAATATTCTTGTGAAATGTGCACATAAGCATTTTCTCAAAATTAAAATTTAAAATTACTCATGCAATCACATACTGGAGAGAAACCATATTCTTGTGAAGTATGTGGTTCTGCATTCGGAAGTATATCAGGTTTAAATAGACATGTAAGAATACATACTGGAGAGAAACCTTATTCTTGTGAAATATGTGGATCAGCATTTTCAGTAAATTCACATTTAAAAGAACACATACGAACACACACTGGTGAGAAACCATTTACTTGTGAAGTGTGTAGATCTGCATTTTCATGGAAATCCTATTTAAAAATACACATGCGAACTCACACTGGAGAAAAACCACATTCCTGTGAAGTATGTGGATTTGCATTTGCAAGAATGTCAACTTTAAAAAAACATATGCAAACTCACACTGGAGAGAAACCTTATTCTTGTAAAATATGTGGATCAGCATTTTCAGATAGTTCACATTTAAAATTACACATGTCAACACACACTGGGGAGAGACCATATACTTGTGAAATATGCACATCAGCATATTCTCAAAGTTCTCATTTAAAGGCACATATGCAAACACATACTGGAGAAAGACCATTTACTTGTGAAGTATGTGGATCTTCATTTTCACAGAAATCAAGTTTAAAATTTCACATGAGAACACACACTGGAGAAAAACCATATACTTGTGAAGTGTGTGGATTTGCATTTTCAATGAAAGGAAATTTAAAAGTACACATGCAAACACACACTGGGAAGAAAACATTCAACTGTGAAGTGTGTGGATCTGCATTTTCAATAAAATCAAATTTAATAATACACATGCGAAAACACACTGGAGAGAAACCATATACTTGTGAAATGTGTTGTTCAGCATTTTCAGATAGTTCAAATTTAAAAAGCCACATGCAAACACACACCGGGGAGAAACCATTTACTTGTGAAGTATGTGGATCTTTATTTTCACAGAAAGCTAATTTAAAATCACACATGCGAACTCACACTGGAGAAAAACCATATTCATGTGAAATGTGCACATCAGCATTTAGTCATAGTTCACAATTAAAAAAACATATGCAAACTCACACTGGAGAGAAACCTTATTCTTGTAAAATATGTGGATCAGCATTTCCAGATAATTCACATTTAAAATCACACATGCCAACACACACTGGGGAGAGACCATATTCTTGTAAAATGTGCACAGCAACATATTCTCAAAGTTCTCATTTAAAGAGGCATATGCAAACACATACTGGAGTGAGACCATTTACTTGTGAAGTATGTGGATCTTCATTTTCACAGAAATCAAGTTTAAAATTACACATGCGAACGCACACTGGAGAAAGACCATATACTTGTGATGTGTGTAGATCTGCATTTTCATTAAAAGGAAATTTAAAAGTACACATGCAAATACACACTGGGCAGAAAACATATACTTGTAAAGTATGTGGATCAGCATTTTCAGATAGTTCAAATTTAAAAAGCCACATGCAAACACACTGAGGAGAAACTCTTATGAAGTTTGTGAATCAGCATTTTGAAATGAATCAAAATTAGAAATACATATGCAAACACACACTGGAGTGAAATGTGCTGATCAACATTTTCTCATAATTCACATTTAAAATGACACTGGAGAGAAACCATATTGTGAAATATGTGGTCTGCATTTGCAAAGATATCAGATTAAAAAACATATACAACCATACACTGGACAGAAGCCCTATTTTTACAAAATATCTATTAGCTTTAACTCATCAAATGTTTTTTAAATAGTAAGATGAAGGATATAAACAAAATATGACCCATTTGATGCAATAACCTTTTTCCCACGATCTGCTAATGATAATATGCCATCTCTATGAAATTCTTTAGGTTTAGTGGTCACAAATTCAGTAAAAGCACAACTTATGGCTTCTCTATTATTGCTCATTCTATTAGGGATATGAAGGTCAAAATGCGTGAAAAGATGATAATCTGTAGGAGAAATGTAGCAGCACTCAAAATCAATTTTTTTACTGTGTCCAAATTGAACACAACTAAGATTTATTTAATTGTCATTAAGTTTAGAAATACTAAAATCCATTCTCTGAATTTCAATAAATTTAGTATAAACGTAGACACATCTTTTCACAAAGTTAGAACAAGATAGCTTTTAAAATATAAAACACAGATTCTTAGCCATTATTAGCTTAGCGTCTTGCTAACAACCACGTCAGAATAGATGCGGTCCGTCTTTTGTCCACAGACGTAAAAATATGCTTTAAAGCTAAATTCACATTGTGCTCATTTTAATATCACTCTTCTATATCAGCATGCTTTAATTACTGTTCATTTATTTTTCCACAGTCCACCTTCACACACTGATCAACCTTTGGGTATTCGCACACGCCAAAAAATGGCTAAATTGGTCAACTCAATCTGTGTACCGATTGGCCTAGAGGAGAGGCAACCACCGCTCCTGATTGGCCACTTGCACTGGCTCACTGGAGCCGACTTCTTTTGCTGGTGTGGGGTACAACGTTTCTAGTACAATTATATATGTTCATTATTATGGTTACTATCAATCATTTTGTATCATTGATGTTTTGTAACATGAATGGTCCTTTCATTTATCAATTATCTTCTTTTGTTAATAATTAAATGTTTATATCATTATATAAAATATCTGTCTGGCTTGTATTTCCTTTGCATGTATTCTACTGTTATATTTGACTAAGGTTATATCATAGTCTCATTTCAGTCCACTATGCCCAAAATTGTGACCACACCTATCAGTCTATTTCACTGCAGTATTTTCTTATGGACATACAGGTACAGATATAAGAAAATAACGCAGTGAAGCAGACTCATAGTCGTAGTCACAGATTTATTATTATTATTATTATTATTATATACACTAAAAAATGGTTCGATAAATTTAAAAGGATCTAACTTAGGAGCTTAGAGCTAGTTGCAGACATATAGGAGCTAAATGCACCAAAGAAACTAGATTTCGCTCCAAAAGGGCTAAATTGGCAACCCCGTCCATTGGTAAACGAGGAAAGCCAATGGATCATCGGGTGGAGGTAAGGGAACATTTTCATCACATATTGTCATAACCAGCCAGAGGCTAGAGACATCATTCCATAGTCGAACAGGCTCCAGAGCAGCAGATAATTAAATGAGACTGTGAGTGTCAAAACTTTTTTCTTTTTGCCTGTTCTATGCAGAGGGGAAACATAAAAACTCTGTTCTCCTCCTTGCTCAGCTGGGTGTGGCCATTTTTTGGCATAGTAGTTATGAACTGCCCTTCCTGAGTCTTTCATTCACTCTGTTGTTGTGGGTTTTGTTTGTGTATTAAAGAGGGGGTTTGTCTTTAACTCTGCCATTTAAAACTCTACTTTTTGTGTCCGTCTCATTTATTTATATTTGCTTAAGTTCTGCTTACATCCCTTTCCGCTCTTTGCCTAAACCCAAAATAATAAACATGCACGTGTCGCTGGACAGACTGTGGTGGTGGCGTAGTGCAACACTAACCTAATACATCAGCATTTTCCAATTGTTCACATTTAAACAGATGTGAATATGCACTGGAGCAGAACTATATTATTGTAGTCTGCATGGACTTGTATTTTCTAAAGATTCTAATTTTAAAAGGCTTGCAAGTGTTGGATATTTAGACAGCCATGAACAGGGGTCACCGATTTGACCCCCACAGGTGTTGAAAGTAATAAACAGGATATCAACGAAAACCTCAAACTGCAAGGTCTCCGGACCGGAAACAGACACACCATCTGTTCAAAAGTCATAAACAGGATATTGACTAAACCCTGACTGCAGATGGCAGGCTGGAAAATCAGCGTGGGCATTGAAACCTGATAAAAGCAATACGGAGGCCCTCAGAAAAGCAGTGAGACAGACCGCCCAGGCCTGGGAAGACACAAGACCAATGTCCCTGTTAAGAAAAGTCTGTCGGCTCTCATCATCTCTCTCCCACTCTTCATTCTCCGCTATGACATGATGTATCTTATCCAATAAAAATATATCATCATATTTTTATAAACCAAGTTTCGAGTCTTCCTTTTTCTCTAAGTTCAGGATTTTCCTCCCATGGACCAAGATGGCTATACAACACAAGTATGTCCAGAATGTATCTAGCCATTTTGAATATCCCAAGAATGGGTTGTGTGACCTTGTTGTAACCAAGCAACCAGAGGTGAAGACACTCTCCCATAGGCTTACTCAGTCAGCGAATTATCAAAGTAAAAAAAAATCAATGTTTTTCATAATTCTAATGAATAATTAATGTTAGCTATTGTTTAACATAAAAAGCTATAAAAATGTTCAGTATTTTCTTTTTTTCATTTTTCAGTCCCATGTTTATAAAATGTTTGACACGATTCCTCTTTTTTAAATTTATTTTATAAAGTATTGTAAATCATTATTATTCATTTTTTTCTACTATTTATCTTCATCTTGTTGCATAGCCCTCTTGGTCCACGAGAGGAAAATCCGGAACGTGGAGTAAAGGGAAGACTCAAAACTTGTTTATACAAATATGAGGATATATTTTTATTTCATAAGATACATTGTGTCATGGCAGAGAATGAAGAGTGGGAGAGAGACAATGAGAGCTGACAGACTGTTCCCAACTGGCCATGTGTTTTACCCCAGCCTAGGCTGTCTGTCTCTCTGTGTCTTTGTGTTGTTTTTATCGGGCTTGAATGCCCACACTGATTTTCCAGCCACCACCTGCAAGTTCAGTCGACATCCTGTTTATGGCCCCTGAACACATTAATTAGATTACTGATACTGAACTACCAGTTAATAACAAACAGGGTGCAGAAGTGATCGAGAAAGGAAATGAGTTTAAGAGTTTGATTTGGACTCATGCTTACCAACAAATTCCAGTAGTTCAGTGTGTAAGAGCGGTTGCACGTTAAGCGAGCCACCCTCCAGCATAGAGAGTTATGAGTTCAATTCTCACCTGGAACTTATTCTTTATTCTGATCTGCTTTTAATTTATTAACTCACTGCTTGAGGGAAACTAGCCTGAGTTTAGTTGCGATAAAAACAATTAAGATGAAGGTAAATCATAGCAAAAGATTAATAATAAAGATTCTTGTTTCATTATTGAAAATCTGAGTTGAGGAAATCTTTCTCACTTTTCCAATCTGACCAATTGATAATTGGGTGTGCATTATTTTTGTAAACAAATTTTAAAATAAAGATTAAGGGACAAATTTTCATTTTATCATTTTTAAAGGCATCATGATTGACAAAGCAATACATCAATACTTACAAATTTTATAATATAAAAGCCCATGTCACTTTTTTGTCTATTTGTTACTTTTGTCACATGAAAGCAATGCTACTAAAACCCCCTTTTCCATGTATTTTATTAATTAAAAAAGGCTCTAGTCTGACAACCAGATAATGTACCTAGGTAGTAGTACTAAATTTACGACCACTACATAAATTGTTTAAAAATATTATGGTTAATTATAATGTTGATGTCTTCTATAATGGATATGATATAATTTTGAATTGAGCTGTAAATAATCCCATCATTTCTGACATGTAATATGCCTGTTGTAAAATAAAGAATAAGGGATAAATATTCAGTTTATCATTTTTAGAGCCTTCATGATTGACAAATCAATATATCCATTTTATATAATAGCTTTAATAACAAGCCTGGTTGCTGCAGGGTCAAACTCCACTCCTACTTCTCTTTTGACTGAAGATGATTACTGCAACTTTTGTATTGTATATATAATAAATAAAAAATTATAAAAATATATATTTTTTAGTATAAATGTATTTATTTACTAATAAGCCCTTGTGTATTTCTAACATAGATTTTCGTTGATATGTAAGACTTGTCAATTTAGCTGAGTCAGTAAAAGAACCACCTACCAGTCAGTTGTAGAGGAATGTTAATTTTACATATTGGTTTGGTTTAACGTGACGGGACAGACAAACAGTGAAGAGTTTACTCTCCTAAATTTGGTGAGGATTGTTCTGGTGAGGAACATGTAGACGTCGTTATATAACAAACATTTATTCGAAGATCAAGTTTATATTATTGTCTTCTGTCTGATCCAAACATGATACAATTCTTCTAAAATCTATGGCTTTCTCATGAGGTGGAGAAGAAGATCTCTGCAGTCTACTGCTGATAGCCTCGCAGGGAATTGAGGGTTTCAACCTGGGAAGTAGGAGCAAGTTCTGCCTCACTCTGTAGCCTTTAGTTTTCGGTGGGACTTGTATAAGTTTGTGTCTGACTCTCACTAGTACTGAAAATACAATACTTTTCTGCCTCTCCACCTCAGAGATGAAAGCGTCAATGATTCAGCAGGAGGCTGGTTTCAGAACTGTGAAGATACAAAAAATAGCTTCTTTTATGGGTAATTCTCAATTCTAGGGTTGGGTCTGATGAATATGGGGAGAAATTTAGCTTTCCTGACACCTTTCCTAATTACTATTTTTTCGGGGTACACCTGATTTTTGATATCTTGTTTACCAAACAAGATTTCCACTTCTCTCCATTGTCTTGAAATCAATATGACAACACGTCGCTAGGATTCTGGTAATGGCTTTCGTACACGCAGTTCTGCCTAGGTCGACAAGTGTAATTTTAAATAATTTCAGTGCAGGGTATCTTTCTATTTCCACTTTTGAACCTTTCTTAACCTTTAATATTTCTGATAGCGACATTTGTTTTTCATTTCTCAAATCTCAAACAAGTACATATTTCAATAACCAACTGTTATGTACCCAGCAAATTCATGCTTATATAATTTGTCATACAATGTTCAATGTAACACTTATGTACTTGTAAAATCTAACATAGCCGTAGTATCACATTCATACAGAGCATTGTTTCCTACAAATCTTTTTTTCATCACAAATTATCTGTCTCTAAAACACAAGTGTCTTAAGTGTAAACTTCTGAATGTTTGCTTTAAGAAACAGTTTTTGCAAATTCAGAATAAAGATTATCAATCATTTCCCGGGTTAGGTACTTTAATACTAAGTACATTTATAAACCCTTCTCTCTTTCCCCATGAAAAAGTATTCATGCCAATATAAACTTGAATTCTTACTTGTACATTTGTTCTGTTTGTTTATTAGAAAAGATGGCCATCTCTAGAGATGATCAGATCTTATTTAATCACTGCTACCCACAACAGACCAGTTTAAACACTGTTGCTGGGTTTAGGTTATTCATGTGTTCTGACATTTATATGTACAGTATTGCCCATAAATAATTACACCCCTACCACTATGTTATAGAAAGTTAATTTTCTTCTAAACCAAATATAGCAGAATTTTATTTTATTACTTCTAGTGGAACATTACACAATCAAAACAGATATTATCAAGTATTATTTATGACCAAACTATATACCATTGATACTCTGTGACCAAAAATATGAATATGTTGCCATTCAAAGATGAGTACAACACTACGAAAAAATATTTATGGCAACAGAGTTTCATTGCTGGAGAGTTTGGTCATAAATAATACCTGATACTATCCGTTTTGATTGTGCAATGTTCCACTAGAAATAATAAAATCATGCTATATTTCGTTTAGAAGACAATTAACTTTCTAATAAAAAGTAGTACGGGTGTACTTATTTATGGGCAATACTATATCTATCTATGTATCCGGACTTCGCCCAGCCCTTACCGTTCATAGTAGAAACTTGAAATTTTGCACACACACTCCTCTGAATGAGTAGAGGAAAATTTTTTTAAATTCAGCTCCAAAATAGGTTTTTAGTGGCGGGGTTCAATATGCAATATAAGTTCATGCTAAATTGGTCGCTAGTTTGTGCCCGCTAGGTTTTTTGAAAATTCAGACCTTTTTAGTGATCACAGCCCAACAAAAGGCAAGAAAAGTAACTTATTCATTGACCACCTCTTTTTCCATTTTAATTGATCACCCCGAACACAGCATATATGGGTGGTGGTGATTCATAATTTCCCTTGGAATGCTAGTTTCCTTTCTGTTTTGAATGCTTTTGTACATGGAAGCTGTACAGACATTTTTCTTTCTAAATGTATTGAACTACTTAAACTTAATGTATCTTTATTGAAAATCTACAAAATTTATTTTTGATAGGGAATTCTTCAAAAGCATTTACAGAGCACGAACCTATTCCTCTTAACAAAATATGTCCCCCATTTGGAGTTTGCTTCCTGCATATGGTCTCCTAACCTGAAGTACAACTCAGATGCCATAGAGAGAGTTCAGAGGAGAGCCACCAAGACTATTCCGAGGCTTGGAGATATATCTTACACTGAAAGATTAAAACAACATGCTGACCTACTAGTGGTCTATAGAATCCGGAACAACAAACAGAGTGGATACTGACATTCATTTCTCAAAATGCCCTGAAAAGAAAATGCTGACTTCATCTATCCGTAGTAAAAACAGGGTACACAGCAATAAACTACAAATTCAGACCTCCACTGGTTTTAGAAAAAGTTCCCCTCAGCAAGAGTAGCAAACGCATGGAACAGCCTAAGTGAAAAGACAGTCACAGAATATCAATATTTAAAAAAATAATCTTTATTCTGATATCAGACATACCAAATTTAACTACCATTTTCTTATTAGTTTAATCCCAGCCCAACTAGACTGAAGCTAACTTAATGATGCAATTAAATGCTGTCTAAAAAAGCCTATTTCAATTATATTATTTAGAATGTAAATAAAGTAGTAGTATAAAAAAATCATACTTACCTTTCTTTCTTTATTTACCTGATGATTTGTGTTCGATAAAAATGATGACATTGGAGGGAAAAAAACACATCAATATTTTAAAAAATAATCTTTATTTTGATATCGGACATACCAAATTTAACTACCATTTTTCTTATTAGTTCCCAGCCTAACTAGACTGAGACTGGCTTAATGACGCAATTAACTGCTGTCCAAAAAAGTCTATTTCAAGTATATATTTAAAGCGTGAATTGTAGTTTTTTTTAATCAACCTTATAAGACATAGGGGCGGATGGGCCTCACCCTGCCACGCTGACCCATGATATGTTGGCAGTGGGAAAGAGATGATTACATGTCTTTCCCAAGGGAATTATTGTGAAGTGAATGCAAACTCAGCCAGAGTTTGAACTCAGTTTGCTGATCCCATTCTCCATGCCATTAACTGCTTGGCCACCTCGCACCTCTATTGAACTGAAGGTTTAGTGTTGCTATAATGAATGATTCATTAATTGAATAAAAATTTTGGCAAAGTAGGACGACTTAACCATCAAAAATGTATCGCATCATAAGGACTGATTTGACTGATCTCCACTAAAGAAGCTAACATTTTGTTACTTTCGTACTAAGCTGGCACGGCAATGACTGTTTGAGTTTTAGTAAAAAACAATTATTTTATTCTATTTTTTTATTAAATCAAGTATTTTAAACCATTCTTCTTAATTTTTAACTACTATTTACATTCATCTTAACTTTTAGTTGTATTTTTTAATTACAATTCAACTTGGTTTTAGCAAAAAAGCTATTATTGTTCATTAAACCCTTTTACACATTGTGATTTTTAAAAAACTACTAAAAATTAAGGTGAGTGTAAATAACAGTCAAAAATTAATAAAAATGGTTGACAATATTTGATTTAATAAAATAAAATACTCGTTTTTTACTAAAACTCAAACAGTGTTTGCTGTGCCAGCTTAGTATGAAAGTAAAAAAATGTTAGCTTCTTTAGCGGTGATCGGTCAAAACAGTCCTTATGATGCAATCCATTTTAATGATTAAGTCATCCTACTTTGCCAAAATTTCCATGAAGCCTGACATTATTTTTTAAATTTCGATGCGTGTCAGCATGGAAAAGTACACAAATTTCTTCATCAAAATAAATGACAATTATTATCCGATATTTGAGGTTTTCCTTTATTTTTTAGCCTTTTCTTGTGCAGTACATCCAAGTAGATTTCAATGAAGATATCTTGTTATATATATAAAAAAGTACCATATTTCAACATGTAAAATCTGCAATTTCCGGGTGTATATTATTTATGGAAACATAATTGTTGAACATATTTGTATACATGGGATAATGCATTTTTCAATTCAAAATTGAAGCTCAATTGGCAGGTGTGGATTATGGTAGAGGATTATACATGGGGAAATACAGTATTCACAAAGGTTTTTCCCAAGAGCAGATCAGTAGATTAATTTATTATTCGATGTCTATATTTTGAAAATTTTGTTTAAGACAACCTTTAACCCTTTCATGCACCTGGTTGTTGTGCAACAACAAATTAAAACTAGCATTCCAAGGAAAATTATGAATCACTGCCACCTGTATATGCTGTGTTGGGGATGATCAATTAAAAAGTTGGGCTGTGATCACTAAAAAAACATCTGAATTTTCAAAAAACAAGCGGGCACAAACTAGTGACCAATTTAGCATAAGCTTACATTGAAAACTGAATCACCCACTAAAACTATTTTGGAGGGGAATTTCCAAAAAACAAAAACAAAACCTTTTCCCTACTTATTGAGGGTGAGTATGTGTACAACATTTCATGTTTTTAACGTTTAGGGCAGATGGATAGATAAATAAAATTTGACCCCCACCTCTAAAAACCTATTTAGGGGGAATTTTCAAAATACAAAAAAATATTTTCCCTACTTATTGAGGGTAGTGAGTGTACAAAATGTCAAGTTTCTACTATGAACAGTTCGGGCTGGGCAAAGTCCAGATACATAGATAGATAGATACATATATATGTGTGAACACATGAATAACCTAAACCTTTGGTAGCAGTGATTAATAATTACATCATTGTCATGTGACATAGCTAGACCACTAAAAAGACTGGCATGAGCAAACAATCACTGTTCATATTTGAGAAAGAACCTATTGTATAGTTTTTGGTGTTTTTAGAAGTAGAAATTATTTTAATTATTTTATTGCACAACAACCACGTGTATGAAATGGTTAAATTACAACCATCTGAAAATTTTAACTTGGGATAATACCCCAACGCATGCGACAACCACCACCTCTTCTGTCCGTGTCATCTCGATAGGCTGTGGTCCAACTGTTTGCAGTAGCACACAACAGTCGATCCACTCCTCCTCCACACTGACCACCATCACCATCAGGGTACCACTGGAAGCATATTTTCATGTTACGAAGCCAAATTGGTGCATTGCTAGGAACCACCAAGTTCCATTGCATCTGGCAGCCTCCACTACGGCGATCAGTATCATCTCTATATTCTGCAGTAAATTTATTAATAGGTGCACACAGGTTCCTGGCAGCTCCACCACCACATTGACCACCGTCACCATCAGGCCACCAGCGGTAGCAGATTTGAATCTGTTTAAACCAGCTTTGATCTATAATGCCCGGCTTCATGATTCCCCATTGCATGCGACAACCCCCTCCACGTTTATCAGTATCATCCCTGTAATAAGTAGTCATGGTTCCAACTTTTGCACAAAGATTACGTCCTACGCCACCTCCGCACTGTCCTCCATCCCCATCTGGCCTCCACTTGTAACACAGTGCAACTTGTTGGTAAAACCATGAAGGTACCTCTAAGTCTTCTTCTATTTTGTTACCAAGATTAGTTACTGCTTGATGATTGCTTGCTTTAGCGTCTTTCAAAACTTGCACTTGATTCAAATAATTTGCTATCTCTGTATTGGAAGACAGATATTTATTAGAGGCCCAGTGGAGGATGTTTGTCAGGGAATCTAAATAGGCCAAATCAATATATATCTGAGTAGCTTTTTTCAAGGATTCTTTCTGTGCCTGGTTTCCAATGAGATCACTGAGGGGAACAAGCTGACCACCAAAGACCCACGGGTTAGTGGCCACTGTTGGTTGCCACCTGGTCAATCCGCCTGAAGCTAAAAGGTTTGTATCACCTCCATAATACCTAGAAAGAAAGAAGATTTTAAAAAATGTTTATTATAAGCAAGAGGCAATTTTTCATTGCTCATATATACAGATATATATATACATACACAGACATGTATACACACAGACATGTATATCATCATCATCATCATCAGCCGTTATAAGCCCACTGCTGGACAAAAGGCCTTTCCCATCTCCTTCCAAGACTTCTTGTGCTAAACTCTGGCACGTCTTACTGGCAAACTTTTCGATCTCGTCCCTCGATCTTGTGTCTGTTCTTTTCTTACTTCGTTTACTATCCCATGGGCACTAATCGGTTAGTCTTTTCCTCCATCTATTGTCATCTCTTCTTGCTAGGTGACCCGCCCTTCTCCATTTTTGCTTTTTAATTAGTTGTATATTATCCTTCACTCTAGTCTTCTCTCTGATCCATGTTGATCTTTTTCTATCTCTTAGAGTTATCCCTAGCATTGCTCTTTCCATGGCTCCCTGCGCGATTCTGAGTTGGTTTACAGCTCGTTTTGTTAATTTCCATGTTTCGCATCCATAAGTCATGGCTGGTATAATGCAGCCGTTGTATACTTTACGCTTTAGACACTATAAAATGATTACTATTGTTACTTCTATTAGAAACCACCAACCAAAACTGTCAACAAAACTGTCAACAAAGGTTTCTTCAATTTTTAAGTGAGGCTGGTTGGCTGGCTATCTATCTATTTATGTGTTCTGTGCAATGGAACTAGAGGGCTGAAAATTTAAACATTTACTAAATATGCTTTTAGTTAAAAAATGTAAGTTTATGATAAACTGGTCCCTTAGTCTGTGTCCAGCAGTGTTCACGCTTGTTTTTTGAAAATTCAGACTTTTTAATAAGAGAAGTAACTTATTTATTGATTACCCCTTTTCCCAATTTTTTAATTGATCACCCCAACACGGCATGCTGACAAAAGTCACATGATGTATTCTATTGAGTGGAGTGACTAACCAGACCTGTTTTCTATAAATGTTAATGATTTATAATTACCATGAAAAAAGCTGCATTCTTACCTGATAATCTGATTGGAGCTTGCTGTGAAACTTGTATCGACTTTCTTCACTGTCTGTGATGCGCCTCCCAAACCCTTCAAGATCTTAAAGAATGTTGCACTGGCTTCGGCTTTCACACTGCTGTCACTTTTACCTTGGTAATAAGACTTCATTGTTTCCAGATAAAGTTGAAAACTTCCACCAAATCTCACATTTGAGAAATAATGTGTTCCAAAAATCTTAATAAACTCAAAGTATTTCTGGGGGTCCTTTTCAAATGTGCTCAGGAGAAACCTGCATTTAAAAAAAAAAGAATCAATAATTTACATAACTGTTATGTTTATATATATATGTATGTTAAATCAATCAGTAATGTACGTATATGTTAAATCAATAAACATGCCGAAGCAAGCTCCCAGCAGCCCCCACTCCGTTTCCGGTCCCAGTAAACGCGGACCGGAAGTGGGAATGGGGAAGGCTCAGTTCTACACAGGCAATAGCCCTGATCAGCACGTGTCTTTCGTTCCGTCTTCTTTTCTTAACACGCTTAAACACAGTTAGAAATCAAACACATTCTAATCTCACACAGCTAGAGCTGAAAGAACAACAAAGCGAACAAAGGCCTAAAAACACAACAAGAACATTACAATAACTATGGCAGTGCCCGTTCCAAAGGTGCCTGTTTGGAAGGAGCTGGACCAGGAGTGTAGCTGGGGATTTGGGGGCTCATGGGGCTTGGCTCCTTGAGGGCCCCCATCCAACATTTAGTGTGATTTGTTAATGTATAATGTTAATAGAAATATACAGCAGATAAACTAATATTTATAATGCTTTTGGGGACCCCGCCATTAATTAATTTTATTAGATTTCACAAGAATCGCTTATCAAAATAACTTCAAACTCGACACTGCACTGCCTTGTGTTCTAACTAATATATCTGGTCGAATGTCAACTTCGTACAATTTCCAATTGTATTTCTCCAATTGTAATTAGATACCTACATGTCAGTTTAAGTAAAAAGAATCATAAAATATTTTCCCAACATGCATGGCGACAAACATTTCTGTAATTAATATGCTGGATCATGTCAAGATTGACAATGGGTATAACAATCTTTTTTTAGTGTGTGTGGGGGGGCATACTTATGGGTGAGTGGTTTTCCCAAATACTAACTTACCCTCTCTTCTCTGTCAAACTTTGTGGCATGGCAGAGACATTTCTTGTTAAAATATAGGGCGATAGGACAGAGAGCTGTGAATGTATACCTTTTCCAAGGGTATTAGTAAAAAGTGATTAAAAAAGCATTTATTTTACTCGAAAAATATTTATTTTTCAACATAATCTCCTTTCTTGACAATGTACTTTATTCAGATGAGACTATTAATCACGTAAATTGAACATTATACAGTGAAAGTTTCAGATCAAAATTCAGCAAATAACTGTGTGTCAGGCTACGGACCTATTGTTTCACCCCAGTAGTATTAAACAAAATTTTTAAAAACCCAGATAAGGACGCACATCGTATAGCAATGATCAGCAAGCTAATATTGCTGGCCGTTGTTAGTGTGTTCAATCCTCATTGGATCTCCCATTGTTGATGGTCAGATACCAAACTATGCCAAGTTAATAAATCATATGGAGAAAAAAAACAGTTAAAGATGCACGTCGTATAGCAATGATCAGCTATATTAAACAAAAATAGTTGCTGGGGAGATCCTTATTGTAACTGAAAAAGAAATATCGCAACTTACTTGTCTACAAACATTTGAGTATATTTGCCAAGTTTGAGAGCAAACATCGGAATAAGATCTGCCCTTGAGGTCGACTGATATGAGACAATGTGTTCAACATAACGTGATTCATTGTAGAAATTTGCAGTCATTTTCTTGTAAGAGGCACTGGCGGAAAATAATCCTTTTATTACGGTATCAAAACCAATGTTGGCACCCATCATCTTCACAACATCAGAGGATTTCTTCAGGATATGCACTTCTGCATTCAAAAAACCACCAGGCAAGTTAATGATTGAAGAAACTTCATCTGGTTCATCATACTGTTGCTGAAAAAATAAGAAAGAACACGTCTGGTTAGTCACTCAATAGAAACCGTCACCTGACCAATGTCTTTTGGCAGCATGCCGTGTTGGGGGTGATCAATTAACAAATTGGAAAAAGGGGTGATCAATATATAAGTTACTTCTCTTGCCTTTTGTTGGGCAGTGATCACTAAAACGTCCGAAGTCACTAAAAATCAGCATAAACTTTCATTGTAAATCGAACCCCCACTAAAAACCTGTTTGGAGGGGGGGGGGGGTTAATAAATTATTTTTTTCTAGACATAATAAGGAGTAAATGTTCGAGCCTGACGACAGAGGAATTCCGATCTCTGTGCTCCAGGTGCGGACTGCCTCAACAACTCCGAGTTTTCCCTCGCATGGTGGCTGGCACGAAACGCCCCACCCCTAAACAACGTGCTCTTCATTATGGGCAAAGCGGACCTGCCTGATTGCCTTCGATGCAACAGTGGAACAGAGGAAACGGCCGAGCACGCTTTCGTCCACTGCGAGAAGATCCGTCCGCTCTGGGAGCACGTTAGAGGTAGCATGGAGCCCCAAAAACCCTTTCTGTCCCTTGATGCCGGGTACATTTGCGACAACGTAGTACCCTTGTGGTCTCCAACAAAGATAGCAGTATTCCGCAAACTGCTTGCCGTAGCAAGAATGGTGGTGTGGCAGACGCGACTGAAGGAAGTTTATGAAGGCGAATCATTTTCCGACGAACAACTGATCTTGTGCTTTAAACATCAGCTTAAAGTTAAGATCAGGTGTGAAAGAAAGAGACCGAACCCCATAAGTTTCAGCGAAAGATGGGTGAAAGCAGTAAGCTTTTCTAGTGACTCTGTGTCGAATGGGGGTGAAGCCCGTCTCGAACCCCCACCCTCCCCAATTTAGCTT
>VCCN01003952.1:2966759-2980569 GCA_006491835.1 Architeuthis dux
CAATGTGGTTGACCAAAATCACGTCCTTTTTCTTCGAAATTTTGGTTTATTTAACAATCCGCTCTCAAACATTTTCTATAATTTTCTATGTGTGTGTTTTAGTTGTCTGTCATCTCAGGTACACCCTCCACGCCAATATGAGTTGTCAAATCTATCCCTTCTCACGTTATGAAACAAAAAAACATTCCTAATGTTCTGTTGTGTGAGTTAGTTGTCTATCATCTCAGTCACCCCTCCTCCACAATAGGTATTTGAAACAAGCCGACGTAATCATATGTGTATGAGCTAGCATTTCAGATTTCATTAACGTTCTTATTAAGAATGTTTTTTAAATGTATATAAAATTGGATACATATTTCTACTTTTCAGCTTTTGATAGGGAAACATGGCCAGACCCTGGTTGATCTTAACAGTGATTGACTGCCTGTTTGCATTAGGTTGGCAGGTTAAGCGTAATACGGCTGCTGCTGTTGTAAATGTATGGAAATTACCAAGTTTTAGGAAAATATTGGTCACAAAAATGGTTCTGCCGCGGGCCATAGAAAAGTAGTTTGCGGGCCGCATACGGCCCGCGGGCCGTGTGTTTGAGACCCCTGAAGTACACAGTCAAAGATTTATGGATTGTGGAATTAATTCTTGATTGAGGTATATACATATATATATCCTTAGAAAGGGGATTTTATCTCATTTTGTATCTGTTGGGCTTAAAGAGTTAAAGCCCAAAACGTGAAGTTTTCTTCGTAAAATGCTGAGTGCTTAGCTTCACATTTTAAGCTGTAACCTTTTAAGCCCAATAGATACAAATTGACAACATACACCGTTGGAAAGCTGTGGAAATTCTCTTTCCAACGATATATATATGTATATATCCACAATTTTGTATATAAAGTATACTTGACACTTCCTTGTAAAATCCTGAAATACCTATAAATTAATGTTTTAGGGTAAAATAAAGTGGATTTTTGAATTCCTCATTTCTGAAGCCCATGATTTAGCCTTTTAAAGTACTCAGATATCTCAACTGGGTGACGAGATATGAAATTCTGTTTTTTTGGTGTATACTGGCGGCCATTTTGTTTTATGCAAATGAGGTCGTTCGTCCCAACTTTTTTCTTGGGAACATCATTTTTCTGAAAGAGGATATCATAAGGAACATTTTGGTACCCTAAAAGTAGAATCATGGGGGGCGTGCACGGTAGCCCCTGCTGACCCCCGGACTATTATGTATGTCGGTTTACGATGTTAACCGTTTATATGTATTGTGTATTTTGCCTAATTCATGGCCTTATTATTGTGTTTGCGGTTTTCTACGTTCAAACGTGGACGTTGCGTGTGTCGGTTTACGATGTTAACCGTTTATATGTATTGTGCATCTTGCCTAATTCATGGCCTTATTGTTGTATTTGCAGTTTTCACGTTGTACTGTGCGTAAAGTTAACAGTTGTACTGAACGTACGTTGTACTGTACGTAAAGTTAACAGTTGTACTGAACGTACGTTGTACTGTACGTAAAGTTAACACGTTGTAATAAAGATCGTTCATGTACACCAATAAGAAGCGTTAGACCTTTTCCTTCGTCACGAGTACGAGCCGGGCTGTAGTTACAAGCTGTACATGCCATATCAAAGGAGCTATAAATGTTAGAGGTTGGACGGTAAAATGTCTAAAATGGAGTAAAATTTCAAAGATTTTTAATTTCAAAATACAGACCTAATATTTTGGACTTATCCATAAGTTTGGTATGTGGTACATGTGATTTTTTTCGGGGGAATCTGAAAAGGTGACCTGAGGAAAGTTCCTAAAATTGGGTGATTTGATATGGAATGACTCAATAAGAATATAGAAAATATATGAGGACCACACTGGAAAAATGATCAAACTCCATTTTTTTCATTTAGTTACTCCCCCTACTAGTAAATATTTATACAGTTAAACTGTATAGATATTTACAATACAACTGTAAAAATGATCAGACTCAAATGTTATTTAGCTTTTAAGTTTACCCATCCACTAAAAGAAAGCTAACGTCCATAATTTAAAAGTACGGAAGCCTAATAATAAGACAAAATTAATGTTTGGAAATTAAGAATTGGAAAATTGGAAAATAAAGGATTATTCTATCTGGCAACTTTTTAGTTTTATTTGCTAAATTACGTTTTGTCTGTATAAAAAAGCACTAATAATATTTATTATTTCATTTTTTATAAATTTTCTAATTAGGCTAATTTTTTCAAATTCTAAAAATCCTTCTTTAATCTTTTAACGAAACAATTAACTACACAAAAAGAAATGTTAGCTTTTTTCAAAAGAATACGGTGTTTGGTCAAAATCAGTCCTAATCAAACGAACAGTAAATGTATAAATAGGTAAAGTGCAAGCAAGTGCGTGTCAGTATTGCCATATTTATTTTCAGTTTATCTCTAAAATTGAGTCCCAAAGCATCTAGAAACAATTAGATTCTACAGATCTAAAATCGAGGAATATATTACATATTATCAATAAATTACACGGGACTTCAATCGTCAACATTTTCTTCATTTAAATATTACTTATTTTATTAAAAATATTTCTTGTTTCATTACTATAATTGAAATAAAAAAATTACTTATTTTATCAAAAATCATCTAAATAGCAATTTCTGACATCTAGATGCAACCAAAAACATCCAGATGAAAAACATCTAAATTGGCAGCACTGCACTGCAGGCAGTGTTACCAACTCAAAAAATATTTTCGCGTTACTTTGACAGCTAAAAACCGCCAAATCTTTTTTAAATAGCCAAAAACCACCTAAAATGGTCAAAACTAGCCAGAAAACAGTCAAAATGTTTTAGGCGCAAACGCGCTAATTTAGCACTTTTGCACAAAACAAGAAACGCGTTGAATCCAGTTCGAAACGCGCTAAATCGGCAACACTGCTAGCAAGGCTGCCGCACAGTTAGCAAACATTAGCAAATGTACCAAAAGCTTATGCCCGAAGGTACGAAATTGTCCGTAAGAGAAATTAACACCAATTAATTATTAGCATCCGCTACCAGGTCCTGAGGCTGTGTCCCACTACTGCATGGTGCTAGTAGTTCTTCTAATAGTGCATAACCCTTCCCTATTCACTTCGTACTAAATATTATTAATCAATTTTTAAGTGCCTTGTAGGAAGTCAAACGAAATAAATTAATATTTCACTCAACTATTATATAAAACATACATTTGTACCAAAATTTACAAGCGTAGTACCAAACGTACTTAAAAGGATACAAAAGTACCGATTTGGTACGAACGTACCAAAAGTTGCAGCCCTGCTGCTGTACTGTCTTCATAGCTTCGCCACTATGCGCTCTTTACCGAACATTTCTGAATTTTTCGGATTTGGCCTTTTATGACCAAAGAAAATTTAACCCAATTCTTTATTTATTTTTATTTTTTTCCCTCAATTTCAACGTTTCTTCTTCTTCTTCTTAGGAACACAAATCATCAGGTAAATAAAGAAAGAAAGGTAATTATGATTTTTTTATACTACTACTTTACTTACTTTCTAAATAATATACTTGAAATAGTCTTTTTTTGACAGCAGTTAATTGCGTCATTAAACCAACTTCAGTGTAGTTGGGCTCGGTTTAAACTAATAAGAAAAATGGTAGTTACATTTGGTATGTCCGATATCAGAATAAAGATTATTTTAAAAAATATTGATATTCTGGATGTGACTGTCTTTTCACTTAGACTGTTCCATGTGTTTGCTATTCTTGCCGAGAAGAAATTTTTTCAAACACCAGTCGAGGTTGTCTGAATTTGTAGTTTATGGCTGTGTCCTCTGGTTTTACTGCACATAGATGAAGTCAGTAGTTTCTTATCAATCGTAAACATTTGTTGAGAAATTGTACCTACGTAACTTTTAGATGGAATTTAGCACAGGACAATGACATGTTCTATTCGGATGGACTTCTTTCACTTTTATCTTTTTAAATTTCCTGTCATTTCAGTGCATTATTCATTTCGTATTTACTCAAGCCTAAGCCTTCTATTCATTTAATGTAGATAATTTGTTAATATTATTTACCCTGCTGCCTAGGCTGCCTCATAGTCATATTCCAATGTCATATTTAATAATTTCTCTAGATTTTAGGAATAGTGCAAAAGAAATAAGGTTAATTTTTTGTAAAGTAGAAATCATGGCCTAAAACACTAACAGCCTTTTCACCACTTATATGACAAATAATAATAGAGCCTCTGAGAGTGAGGTGCAGCCGATGCATCGTATCGGGGCCTAAACAGAGACAGTGTTGCCAACAGCTCTAGTTTGACTGCCAAAAATGGCCAGAAAACACTAAATATGGTCAGAAATAGCCCCAAAATGGCCGAAATGTATAAGCGCAAACGCTCTATTTTAGCGCTTTTTTGCATTGCCAAAACAAGAAACGCGTTGACAGTGTTGCCGAATCAGCGCGTTTCGCGTTTTGGCCAATTTTAGCGTCTTTTTGGTGGTTTTTGGCAGTCAAACTAGCGCAAAAGTTTTTTTGAGTTGGAATACTGCGTGTTGAATCGGCGACACTGGGCTTTGAGGGCGATAGAGAGTGTGTGTGTGGGGAGGGGGTCAAGAGTTTCTTAGATAGAGCTGCAACACTATACGATATACGGTATATTAATAAAATAGTCTCTATCGTTTATTGGCGAGCAAATATGTTGTGCTCTAGAAGAAGTCTTATGACAATTACAATAAAACTGGGTTCTTGTGATAAATTTATCCATAGTTTTTTTTCTTCTTTCTTTTTGTTAAGATTAATTATTCACTGTGATACTGGAACCGGTGTTACATCAAATATAACTTTCGCAGGAAAATAAACTCACCGGAAAAAAATTAATGAGCTCTTCGTGATAAATTATTGAAAGTGTTGCTAAAAAGTAGAGGGGAAAAATGAAAGTATTAAATCTTTTTATAAATAGACAGCATTTATCATCTATTGCTATAAATAAAATAAAAAGAACGCTTTCACAACGTGTGTGTTGCTTAACAGGAGAACTACATTTACCTATTCGAATTTGGACATTTTTTTTTCTGTCACTTTTTTAACCATACAAGCAGACACAGATATATGGACAAGCACTTCTGTGTTGAATTTTGATGTATACGTAATGCCATGACATTATATAAGTTATGAACGTGTACGTCTTGGGTATTTCCAATGAATAACATACATGAATGTCTTTATTTTATTACTTTACTTTGTCTAAAAGTATTGAATAAAACGTGATTTTTTTCTGGCCAAAATAGTATGTCATATATAAATTGTGTTGTCAGTTTGTGTTGAATAACGGCTAACAAAGAAAGAAATGTTGAGAGAGAGCGAGAGAAATAGATTCAGAGAAAGAGATGATGATTTCTTCCGGGGCTGCAGGCTGCGATGATGATGATGGTGATGATGACTCTCTGTCTGGGTCTGCAGATGGGAGCTGATCTCTCTGGAGGCAAATTCATTTCGGAGGAAAATTCTCCCACGTGTGTGGAGAGAAAAGACGACAAAATTCAATGGTCTTCAATTTGAAATCTGGGGTTTTATTTCCGCATATATAGGTTAATTTTTGGGCCGGTTTGCGGATTTCATCGAGGTACGGAAATTCTGTTGCATTTCGTTTTCTATACTGAGTTGGTTGCTTTTCAGAGTTATTACTAACAAAATCAAGGGTTTCTGCCTCTCCCACCCAGCCATTTTGTCTCTGACTTGTCACTCCGGATTCAAATCTCCAACTGGTCACCAGCTTCCCCCCCCCCAGCACTGACGGGCAGGGACGCTGCTAACCGCTTCAGGTCTCGATCCCAACTGCTCTATTTTCAAAACTAGCCCCTTTTTAACTGCTACTGGTCATACGATCCCTCCTATTTTCAAATCTCGCACTCTTCAACGGTTTCCTGTAACCCGATCTGTCCAGTTTGCCACATACGCAATTTAACACAGATTTCAAATCTGGCCAGTTCCAACGGCTACCAGTAACACGATTTGGGTGTATTTCGTTACATTTGTACAAGACAATGTATTGTCAGTTAAAAAGGGCCTTACAATATTACTTATTTTATTACTATAAATTAAATGTGACTTTTATCATCAGCATTTACTTTATTCAAATTGTGTTTATTTTTTTACTATGAATTAAATAAGACTTTTTCCCTGTAAATTGTTTCATAGCCAGGAGCCAAAGTTGTGACTTTTTCCCGGTCATCTATAATACATGCAACTTTAGTACAGTCTACACAATGCGAGAAACTATATTTATAAAACATAAATACAGACTTTCCCTCACATATAAGTGACTATATGATCACCTAAGAACCTGTCAGCCACATGCAAATATTGTAGCCACAAAGACAACATAATCAGCACCAATGTGGTCTGCAAGCTTTGCAAAGTACACTTGTGCTTGAACAAAGATAGAAACTGTTATGAGGCATACCACACCCAATTAAATTAGCCTGTTTTTGGCCCGCACAATACAACTTTTAACAACCCGGTGGTGTTATTTTTTTTTGTCAAAATCAATTTTTTTGTATCTATTTTATTGAATGTTATTCTTTAATTCTTTTATTTAACTTTCTACTTTCATTTTTATTTTTTTAATATTTTCTCTTTTTGGTCACTTTTTGGGCAAGGCACCATATATGATCACTTCATCAGAGGGAGTTTTTACCCCATAAACAAAACAATTTCAGAAAACTTGGAACTGAAAATATCTTGTAATTAGGTCTAGTTTAACATATAAAAGGATTGTTTTGGTATCTAAAATATTTTAGGGGTGCCCTATAAAAGGTTAAGTCAAAACTAAAAATATGAGAGTTTTGGAAGTTATATATTTTTACATTTTCTGTTTTTCCGGTCCCAGAAACACGGATTGGAAATGGGAATGTGTCTTGTTCCATCTCTTTTCTTAACACGTTAAATACAGTTATGAACCAATTCAGGCTAATCACAGCTAAAACAGAAAGAACAATAAAGCGAACAAAGGCACTAAATACAAAACAACATTATACCTGCCTTCTAAACAAATGCTTCCTTCACTCTCTATGAATAAGTAAAAAAACATTTAATGTATTTTATTTATTATGATTGTCAAGATAAATGATAGGATCTGGTTTTCTAACAATAATCACAATACATGAATAGGAAACACCTATGAACGTTGTCTTCTAAACAAATGAATCTTTCATTCTCAAGGAAAATATTTTGTATATTTTGTTTATTACTAGTATAGTCCCTGGCAAAAATGATGTGATTAATTATGTATGGATCAGTATATCTGTGCACTCTGCCTAGGATATAGTATCTGTGTGATCATGAAAAACTGTTACACATGCATATATACACACACAATACTGCTTATAAGTATTTAAACAAAACAAATTTTGCTTGTATGGTTTGGTTTTGAGAGTTAAAAACAGGAAATTTATGCAAGAAGAACCAAATTCCAATCAGCACAACAAGGCATGCATTCAGGCATGTTTTGTGTTTCTAAATGCTAAATTTATAGGAAAGGTTTGAGAGAGGCAGACTTGAATCATGGTAGACATTAATGTTGTAGTACTTTAAAAATATTTTTTTAAGAAGTGAGAAAACACAGGGCTACCTGCTCTTGGCTTGAAGCCCCTCCCTGAGAAAATGTTTAAAATTTAACCAGTTACATAGTTGTTTTGAGGTGATATAGGATGAATATTTGGACATATACTGGCTAATTTTTCTTATATGGGAATTGTTCAAATAGAGAATTTGAGTAGTATGTAGGTAGTGTGGGAATGCTATTCCCCTCAGACAAAAGTAAGGGAAGATTGTTCCCCCACATTCTTACAGCACTACACCATTTGTAAACATTTACTGGTTATACACTTGTACATTATAAAAAATCATCAGGGACGTTTTTTTCAATAATGTTAAAAGTTCTCCCCATCACAAACAAATAGTTTCTCTTGTTTCTTTTAAATCAATAACAACATTTTATATATTTTATTTCTTACAGGAGTCTGTCTCCTTTGCAAAAACAGATAAAGTGTGGGTGAGTACTGACAGATTTCCCAATCTTTATTCTTTTACTTGTTAAATCAATTTCTAAACACCCATTTCTTGTAAATCTCCAATGTTGCTGGTTGCTTGACAGAAAAAAACTCTATTAACTGAAATATATTTTGTATTTTTATTTTTATATGTATATTTGTCTGTCAGAAAATCAATTTGTATACGTGTTGATTACATATGTACTCGATAAATTAAAAAAAATAATATCTGTATTCAGATGAACTAACATTGAATTACCTTTTTGATGAATCTGTTGAACTAATGTAAAACTGAAGTTTTTTCTTCTATATTTCATTTGCTATTTCCTTCTCCTTTTAAAGATTTGAATGGATTTTTGATACTATTGTTCGGACTGAGATCCTCATCTTGGTTGTCATTTCCACAACGTTTCGGCCGATGTACCCTCCGGCCTTCTTCAGGGGTCAAGTTGAGGATCTCAGTCCGAACAATAGTATCAATAATACTAACACCTCATCTCAGAAATACCGAACTCATTGAATGGATTTGATAGGATATTTTATCTTTTTTGTTAAATTTCTAATTGTAAACAATTTTTCTCTCTTTTCATAGAATTCAAGTGCATAAACAGACATGCAGACCTGCACAGGATACACATTTAAAAGTTCTTATTCCAAGACACACTGGAGAGAAGCCATTTACATGTGAAATGTACTGATCAGCATTCAGCTTTATTTCAGATTTAGAATAACATATGCGATCACTTACTGGAGAGAAACCATATTCTTGTTAAGTCCGTGGCTTTTCCTTTTCAGAGAAATCTATGTTGAACTGACATATACAAATACACACTGGAGAGCAACTTATTCTTGTAAAATATGTGGATCAGCATTTTCTCATAAATCACATTTAAAAATACACATGTGCACATACTGCAGAGAAACTATTTACTTGTGAAGTGCATGGCTTTGCATTTTCAATTAGATCAACTTTAAAAAATCACATGCGAACACATACTGGAAAGAAACCATGAAACAAAATTTAAATTGCTACATGCGAACACACATGGGAGAGAAACCTTATTTCTGTAAAATATGTAGATCAGCATTTTCACATGGTCCAAATTTTAAAAGTTACATGCGAACACACTGGGGAGAAACCATTTATTTGTGAAGTGTGTGAATCTGCATTTTCACTGGGCCAGTTTGCGGATACAAACTTTAAAAATACACATGCGAACAAACACTGGAGAGAAACGCTTCACTTATGAAGTGCATGAATCTGCATTTACTAATAATTTATCTTTAAAATTACACATCACATAGTAAAAAGAAATATTCTTGTGAAGCATGTGCCTCTGCATTTTTACTGAAATCAAATTTAAAAATACACATGCAAACACACACTGGAGAGAAACCATTTACATGTGAAGTATGTGGATCTGCATTTTCGCAGATATCAAGTTTAAAAATACACATGCAAACACACACAGGAGAGAAACCCTTTATGTGTGAAGTGTGTGAATCTGCATTTTCAGTGAAAAAAAAATTAAAAGTACACATGCAAATACACACTGGAGAGAAACCATTTACTTGTGAAGTGTGTGGATCTGCATTTTCAACGAGAGGAAATTTAAAAATGCACATGCGAACACACACTGGAGAGAAACCATTTACCTGTGAAGTATGTGGATCCGCATTTTCATTGAAAAGAAATTTAAAAGTACACATGCAAATACACACTGGAGAGAAACCTTATTCTTGTGAAGTGTGTGGATCTGCATTTTTAAGGAAATCAAGTTTGAAATTACACATACAAAAACACACTGGGGAGAAACCATTTACTTGTGATGTGTGTGAATCTGCATTTTCAGTGAAAAGATATTTAAAAATACACATGCGCACACACACTGGGGAGAAACCATTTACTTGTGAAGTGTGTGGCTCTGCATTTTCAATGAAATCAACTTTGAAATATCACATGCGAACACATACTGGAGAGAAACCATATTCTTGTGAAATGTGCACATCAGCATTTGCTAATAATGCATCTTTGAAATTTCACATACAATCACATACTAGAGAGAAATCATATTCTTGTGAAGTATGCACCTCTACATTTTCACTGAAATCAAATTTAAAAATACACAAGCGAATACATACTGGAGAGAAACCATTTTCTTGCAAAGTGTGTGAATCTGCATTTTCAACAAGAGGAAATTTAAAAATACACATGCAAACACACACTGGTGAGAAACCATTTCCTTGTGAAGTATGTGGTTCCGCATTTTCACAGAAATCAAGTTTGAAAATGCACATGCAAATACACACTGGAGAGAAACCTTATTCTTGTGAAGTGTGTGGATCTGCATTTTTACAGAAATCAAAATTTAAAATACATATGCAAACACACACTGGAGAAAAACCATTTACATGTGAAGTGTGTGGCTCTGCTTTTTCAACGAAAGGAGTTTTAAAAATACACATGCGAACACACACTGGAGAGAAACCATTCACTTGTGAAGTATGTGGATCCGCATTTTCACAGAAATCAAGTTTGAAAATACACATGCCAATACACACTGGAGAGAAATCTTGTTCTTGTGAAGTGTGTGGATCTGCATTTTTACAGAAATCAAGTTTGAAAATACACATGCAAATACACACCAGGGAGAAACCATTTACTTGTGAAATGTGTGGCTCTGCATTTTCAGTGAAAAGATATTTAAAAATACACATGCGAACACACACTGGTGAGAAACCATTTACTTGTGAAATGTGCGGCTCTGCATTTTCAATGAAATCCACTTTGAAAAATCACATGCGAACACATACTGGAGAAAAACCATATTCTTGTGAAGTATGTGGATCTTCATTTTCACAGCAAGCACATTTAAAAGTACATGTCCGAACACACACTGGAGAGAAACCTTATTCCTGTGAAATGTGCACATCAGCATTTTCACAGAGTTCAGAATTAAAGAAACATATGCGAACACACACTTGAGAGTGACCATGTGTGGATCAGTATTATAGAATGGTTTACAGTCAAAAAACTCTTTACTTTTATAGTCTATGGATCATCATTTTCAATGAAATCAAAATTGAAAATACATATGGAAATGCACACTGGAGTGAAATGTGCAGATCAGCATTTCCTCATAACTAGATGAATAAATTGCTGTAAAAAAAAATGAATTAAGAATATAGATGGAATTCAAATCGTGTTTTATTTGTGACTTTAAGAGTTTCTTTTTTACATTCCTAATATCGATTAACAGAAAATATACAGTCATTCTTCCTCTTACTCTCAACCCCTCTCTATGAATGATACTAAAGTACTCACCTTTAGCGAAATATCTCCTCACACTCACCTCATCTCTATGAACGATACAAAGTCCACACTTGTTCTTCAATTAAGCATTTTTTCAGCAGCACACATTCAATTCAGCTGAAAAAGCAGACACAAATATGTATCATATTTAGCATGAATTTTCATTGTAAATCGAACCCCCTTAAAAGCATATTTGTAGGTGATTTTCAAAAACTAATTTGACAAAAACCTTTCCCAGGGTCCCATTGGTACACACAGAAAACCTCATTTTTGAGCTAGGCGGCCATGTTACAGACAGACATGGGGTGAATTATAGTATGAATAAATGACGTGATTTTTATGTTATGCATGGATAAATTATAAAAAATATATTTTTTAGTATAAATGTATTTATTAGGATGAAATTAACTTGCAAATACCAAGAGTTATTTTTTTTAATGTTTGTAATCATTCGAAATAGTCACTTGATAGTTATAAATTGTTTTTGGCACTACTTTAATCCGATGGTCTGCTTTGGAATGTTGCTTATGTCACAGAAATGTGTGAACTACTAAGGCCAAAAATTAGTACATGAATGAGAATTCTCTTCACATTTTAATGAATTCATTTCGTTTTATTTTTTAACATCGTTTTTTTAAAATATAGTTTCTTTTGGGGGGTTTGATTTTAAAATGTTATAAAAATATTATAAAAACACTCAAAGAAACAAAGATACTGTGCCGTCAAAAATGAAGGCATATATGAAATTGATGTTTTTTCAAATCCTTACTATTATTAGAAGGATGATGTCATATGGTTGCTGTTGAAGTCTTAAAATCTTCAGAAAATGTTCAAACTTGTTTGTGTGTCATTGTCTGTTGGTGGCAATAATTCTTCATCATTAAGAACAGGTCTGGGCCTCCCTCGAGGTCTATTATTGGTATCCATAATTCCAGAACAAAAGCTATTGAACCACGTTGTAGTAGTGTTCACTTCAAAAGCTTTTATCATTTACAGATGCTTGAGCAGCTTATGTAAATGTAAACACCATTGCTCATTAAGGGCTCAAAAACCTCCAATAGTAACAATTCATATCTCTATTTACTCTGTCATTGGTCAAGAGAGTCTCAATACTTCTTCAAATCTCCAATTCCTCTGATCTCATCTCTAGTGTTTTTGGCAGTTCCAGGTGTGCTAGTTATTATTGGCACAACCCTAACCATCATGACCCACAGCTTTTTACTTTTACTTTTGATGGCCAAATTATTTCACAGTATTTTGTGACTATTTTATTTCTATTTCCCAGCTTCTAAAATATCTAGAACTTTTTCTTTTAAAGGCAATTAAGAAATAGGATTCACCACAAAATATTTCACAAGACTTTGTGACTATTTGATTCACTTGGTAGATGCCACCAGTATGTGGCGCTGGTCTGAAAGTGGACCAAACAAATTGATATAGCCTGCCAATGCTTCTCAGGGATGGGGGTTGAGAGTTGTTTTGATCGGTGATGCTGTTTGTACCTGACACTCATGGCAATTCTCCAGCTGGAGTTTTATAGCAATGTCGATCCTAGGGAACCAAAAATGTGCTCTCAAGCAGCGCTTGACTGCATCCTCTCCTGGATGTGATCTTTCATGGGCCAGGGAAATAGTTTTTTCACATAAACTGTCAGGAAGAAGTATTTGGTCACCTTTGTAGATGATATTTTCATCGTCAATTGACAGTTTAGTGAACAGCTTATAATATCCCCGAAGAGTAGTGTCATTATGTGGAGCTTGTCATCATTAAGTTGTGCCTCGCTTAAGCGCTCTTTGGTAAAATAGCACTTGAAGAAAGAATTGTTCTGTGGAGGAGGAGGAACTGTAGTTTTTGGTGTTCTACAGCTTCTTCTGCAATACATGTAATAGTTTCTGGAGCGGTATTGCATGTCGACTGATGAAATTGGCTGGGTTATCTTTGCCCTTTCAGTGATCTTGAAAAATAATCTTATCAGTTTTCCAACAGTGTCTCTTGTTAATTTGTATTTCTTGGGCATGGAGAGTTACAGCCGAAAACGTGAAGCTAGGTATTCAGAGAAAAGTCCGAGTACACAGTAACAAATCTATGGATTGTGGAATTAATCCTTGATGGAGATATACACATATATATCGTTAGAAGAGTAATTTTATCAGCTTTCCAATGGGCTATGTTATACATTTGGATCTTTTGATCCAAAACTGCAACAGCCGAAATAAATTGGAAACATACACCGTTAGAAGGCCGATAAAATTTCGTTTCTAACGATATATATATGTATATACCTCCATCGGGAATTAATGCCATAATCTATAGACTTAGAACTGTGTACTTGAAGCTTTCTCGTAAAATGCTCAACACCTAGCTTCACGTTTAGGGCTGTGATTTTTTAAGCCAAAATGATACAAATTGACATGATACACGGTCAAAGCCGATGAAATTCTCTTTCTAACGATATATATATGTGTA
>VCCN01003952.1:2983065-2996295 GCA_006491835.1 Architeuthis dux
AACAGGTCGTAAATGTGAATAAAACCAGATGGTTGACTGGGAAATTATTAGAGCTGATGTCTCCTCAATACTTATCTAATAAAGGATGACTTTTTAAAAAAATAAGTTTTTATTCCAATTTTGTGGGAAAATATTTTTTCATTGTGATTAAAAAAAAACTCCCCTTTAAAACATTTGATGATTTGTTTTATGTATTATGTGAGGATCAGTCCGATTTTTTCACATAAAGTCAAGACCATGAAAATATAAATTCTGCTCCCGTTTTTGAAAATGCTAGAAGGGTAATTTCTGTAAAAATGTTTTGTAAAAAACTGAGAAAAAAAAATATTGCTCTAATTGACAATTAGATGATTTTGAAAATTCAAATTTTTACCCTGTTTCTGTTGCAGAAACAGTAAAAAAGATTTTAATGCTCAGTTTATTTCTCTTTGTATGGAAAATAGCGATAAATTATATTTTCCAAATGAATGAAATTGTCAATTAGAGCAATATTTTTTTTTCTCAGTTTTTTACAAAACATTTTTACGGAAATTACCCTTCTAGCTTTTTCAAAAACGGGAGCAGAATTTATATTTTCATCGCTCTAATTATGTTCTGATATGATGTACCGAAAGGGTAGGTAATGATATGTAAAAAATCAAAACTGAAACTGCTAGAAGATTTTTTTAATGAACTTGTTTGGTGTTTTCGGCTGTGATTTAATTGTGCATTATTTTTGTATGGATGGCCATACAGGACTGTATAAACTGATTTGCCATGATTATAATGTTTCCCTTTCAAGAGGAGACAACACAGCTGTAATAATCTCACAGTCAGCCATCTGGTTTTCGTCACCTACTGCTGTTTTTTCACTACAGTTAATGGCTTCCGTAATTGTCAATTAGCAGAAGGTCCTACTGTTGACAGAATTATCTTTAGCGATAAATCACAGGCACTGGCAGATTTTGACCCATGCAACATGAAAAAAAGGTATTTGTTATTTTTGCAAAGAAAATCATAATTATTCTGTTAAGTATTGTTCCGTGGTGATTAAACTAAGTATTTCTAATTTTAAAAAAACATTGGAAGAATACTTTATTTTAAAAATCTTTAAAAAATACTAAAGAGCAACAGTTTTTAAATTTTAATTTAAGTTTTAAAATGGGGCGTCAAAGGGCTGCATAGATACCTACCCTTAAGTCTTGTATAATCAAATGAATGAAAAATAATGCCAATTAGAGCAATATTTTTTTTTTTCTCACTTTTTTTTTTTCTCACTTTTTTACAAGACATTTTTTTACGGAAATATTCCAGTTGGTTTTTCAAAAATGAAAGCAGAATTTATATTTTCTTGGTCTTGACTTTCATGACATGAAAAGATCAGTGTGATTGTAACATAATAAATAAAACAAATCATCAAATGTTTTAAGGGGGGTTTTTTTTAAAAAAAGATTTTTTTTTCCCCGAAATTTGGAATAGAAACTTATTTAAAAATATTTCATCCATTATTAGATAAGTATTGAAAATCTTTATTAAAATCCAATAAATAGTTGATTTGTTATAATTTTTTAAAATCTAGTTGTTTTTTGTGTGACAAAAAGGAGGAAAATTTATAACATTACTGACTATTGAATCAGTTTTGTTTACAATCTGTGCGAGATTTATATTATTTTTATTCAAAAATATCTCTGGTTCTATAAGGTGTACACAAATAGTTTTTATCTCATATTTCGCCAATCTTTCAACTTACTAATCAACGATAAAATTAAGTTTTATATGGTTTTGAGGTTTATTTTATCAAGGTGTCAATTTTATATATTGCCTTTGGACTATTACCTTTAACAATGTACTCAATTTCTGAAATATATCTGTATTCAGTAGAGGTATATTTGGGGAAATTGTTTGTAGCCAAAAATCTTGGCTTACCGGAAAAAAAATGATAAATTGAACGAAATGTAAGATTTTATGTAAAATTGCTAAAAATTTATGTTTTGTTTTTTGTAATAAATTAAAAAGTCGAATGAATATTAGTAACATTCGAAGAGAATTTAAGGTTTATACAATTAAAATAGAATTAATTTAAATAGAAGTAAAATTGTAATAAATATAACTAAAACAATCTCCACAGTAAACAACACGACAATGTAAATAGAAGTGAAAAGTCTATTATTAATAATAATTGAATGTCAAAATATAAGGTTTTACTTAATGTAAAATTGTTCAAAATTTATATATTTTCTTTTTAATTAAATCGTTTGTAGGCAATTTGGAACATTCACTTTATTGTTTAACTTGCAAGGTTACCCGGCGTTGCCCAGTGAAAAATAACTTCAAATATAAAAACACAGAGTTATCCCTTGAATTTGACCCCTAAAAGGGGACCCCCAAAGTGAAAAAAAGAACTCACCTTCTATTTTTGCCCATAGAAGTGGGGAAAAGAATTCCCCTACCATCGTGACCTTTAAAAGTGGGAAAAACATTTCCCTTCTATTTTGACACCTAAAAGGCAATAAACAAACCACCCTCGATTTTGATCCCATTTCCATTTTGACCACTAAAAGGTGGATTACAGGAATTCCCCTTCAATTTTGGCCACTAAAAGTGGAAGGAAGAATCCCCCCTTCATTTTGACCTCTAAAAGGAGAAAAAGTAATTCCCCCTCGATTTTGACCGCTAAAATAGGATAAAAGGAAATCCCCTTCGATTTTGACCCCTAAAAGGGATTCCCACTCCATTTCGACCCCTAAAAGTAGATAAAAGAAGTTCCCTTTGGTTTTGACCCCTAAGAGGGAAGAAAGGAATTCCCACTCCATTTTGACCACTAAAAATGGAGAAAAAAAAGCAATTCCCCCTCCATTTTGATGTCTAAAAGTGGAAAAAAGAATTCCGCCTCCATTTTGACCCCTAAAAGTAGATAAAAGGAAGTCCCCTTTGATTTTGACCCCTAAAAGTAGATAAAAGGAATTCCCACTCTATTTGGACCCGGAAAAGTGGAAAGAAGTCATTTGTGATACAACTTTTCTTCAAAAAGAGAAATTAATGTGTGATGATGTAGATTGCGTTCATTATTCAGTCATCCGAATTGGACATAAAATATGTGTTCAGTTTGTATACTTACATTGTGAATCGGACCTCAACTAAATTCTTGATAGTATTGGAATTTTTTAAAAAGAAAATGTTTTATTAACCAGGGGTTAAGCCAATATCCATGCAAAAAATCAGACCCCTGAGACTTTTAGTTTGGCCGTGATGCTCACTGCAGACATACATATGTCACACACAAAAATAGCGACTTTCGCATAGTATTAGAGGATTACTCCAAACAAACTGAAATATGAGAGTAAATTTAAATAAAAACCCTTGTTAATTATTTTTTAACTTTAACTTTTATTTACAGCACAAAACTTTTTTTCAATAAAGTTAAATTTACAGTTTTAAGGCCTTTTAAAGTTCAACCTTTTTTTCCTAACATCAAAACGCCAGTCACCAAATGGGCTTATGCCAAAATAGGTTTAACGCTCCTGAAAGAATGCCCATGTCAAATCGGCCAAATATTACCAAAACCTCTAAAGGTTTTAATCCAACCCTGCCCACAATGCCCCACTTGGATTTAGTAACCACCTAACCATAACCTGTACCATAAATGCAAATGAAAACAACAAAATATTTTACAACTACAATAAAGGTAACTATAGCAAAATGAAGACAATGCTAACTAAAAACTGGGATGTGCTCCTATCAGATAAGAGTGTACAAGAAGTCACAGATTTAGTTCAGAAAATTTACAACCAAGTTGTGGATGAATGCACACCTAAACAAAGCAACACTAAAGACACGAGAAACAAACCTATATACATAAGCAATAGAACATAGAGAAAAGTAAAAAGAAAACACTCAAGCTGGTCAAGATATTTGCATACAAAGCAGCGAGCAACCTACAAGCAATATGCTAAGATTTATCTTTAATGATAAGTTACAAAAAAAGAAGTCAATAGAAAATACTCAAGCTAGTCAAGATATTTGCAAACAAAGCAGCGAGCAACATACAAAGAATTTGCTTCGAATAGGAATGAGTCTTTGCATGAAACAAGAAAAGCAAGAAGGAACTTTGAGAAAAAATAGCTAAGGGATGCAGAACTATTCTAAAGTCCACCTGGAGATACATTAAATCCACTTACAAAATATCTCCCGACATACCAAATCTACAGATGGGACATTTGTTGTATAGCCATCTTGGTCCACGGGTGGAAAATAATGAACTTGAAGAAAAAGGAAGACTCAAAACTTGTTTATAAAAATATGAGGATAAAATTTTATTTCATAAGAGAATGAAGAGTGGGAGAGAATTAACGAGAGCCGACAGACTGTTCCCAACAGGGGAACTGGCCTTGTGTCTTCCAGGCCCAACTGCTCTCTGCTTGTCTCTAGGGGTGTCAAGGGGCTCTTATGCTGTTATGGGGTTTCGAACACGCACACTGATTTTCCAGCCCACCATCTGCAGCCAGGGCCAATATTCTGTTTTTGACTTTTCAACCCTGGTCTGTCTTCCAGTTCCTGATGCCCTGCAGCTCAGGGTTTTAGTCAATACCCTGTTTAACTTTCAACACAAGTGGGGGTCAAACCTGCGACCTCCGCCCACAGCCACTCAAATATCCAACACATTCACCACCACAGATCAAGAAATCGCAGAAGTCCTAAACCAGCAATAACTATAGCTCCTTTACAAAAGAAGACATGACAGGGATCCCACATGTCCTGCAAAATAGTTGACCAATTTTCTAGTTCCGGAAAATACATGAAAAATGAAAGAATAAGTAAAATGTCCTGGAAAAATCTTGTGTTGTCCTGGAAAATTATTTAGATAATTTCCTGGAACATCTGGATATTTTTGGGATATAAACATTTTTAAAAAAGTTGTCAATGCTGCTCCTCATTGGTCAGTGGCCGGAGCCTAGGATTTGGTTTAATGTTTTTTTTCCCAGTTGACTGAACACATGTATTTAATTCTTTCAAACCATTTTCCCAAGACTTTGGCAGTGGCATCAATATTTAATTGGCTTTTGCTAAGAATTTTCTGTGAAAATTTTACGATATAATCACCATAAAATCCACATTACACTCTTTAAGGTAAGTTATTTCCTTTTTACATGGGTTTTATATTTCTATGATATACTTTCTTGGACACTGTGTCCAGCATTGCCAACTTAGATATTTTATATCTAAATCTAGATATTTTTGTTGTGTTTTTAGATATCAGATATCACTTTTGATATTTTCTTTTGGCAAAATCTCAATATCTTTTAATACTTTTGGCAAAATTCACATATTTTCAGTAATTTCAACCATTAGCAATTGTTGCTAAGAAGATTTCTTTGGAAAAAAGACATTTTTTAAGAAAAGAATAATATTTTTGATTTCACTTTGATTACATAGACTTTTGATTGTAAAAAACAAATAGTTGATCCTTGTCTTGATTAAATAAACTCTTGATCAAATTAAAACTATGTATTTATTAAATAAGTAAATACATAGTTTTAATTTGATACATATATATATATAAATATATATAAATAATGTCTATGCCGAAAGAAAGCCAAAAAAACTTTTTAAAAGCAGAAGATTTTTACGTGTATGATCGATCTACGGTAGCAAAAATATTCTAGATACAATTCGGATACAGCCTTTATCAAGTTCTTCAAATGTTTATTACTGTTATTCTTTCAGTGCTAGTTTACAATTGCACCCCTAAACAAAAGGGGATGTAATCATCACCCAAAATCAAAATATCAAAGGGAAATTTGGCGATTCCCCATTCTATCATTTTTGGGATCAGATCGTTTTTTTTAACTATATGTAGTGTAAATAATTGTTTGGTTTGGGCAAAGAAAGAAAGTTTACACCCAATGAATATAACTAGGTTTCATAATGACAAAAATAACATATAGTTCCTGTATATCAAACGCTTCCAGTGACCACTATAGTAGCCTCACTTAGATGGCTGTACATATATATATATGGCTTTACAAAGAAAATTTAATCGAGCAGGTGGGAACATCTAACCAAAGTGTTCCAACCTACCCAAACCCTATGGTCCAACCTGCCCCACAGCAAGATTCCAGCATCCTATACATCCTATACAAAATACACATGGAAGACAAAGTGTAAACACAATAAAGTAACGACCAACTGTGCACAGCACATGACAGATTAAGACATTATAAGTAGATAGTTTAGATTCTCAGTACTTAAGAAGTTACACCATAAGTGAAAATTACAAAAGTTACTTTTTAGAGCTCAAATCACAAAACTTACTGTGGAGAACTTGTAGCTTCCTTGAGGCTGATGAAAAGTCTTTGTCAAAAAGCTTCCCAAGGGAGGTTACTTCAGAAAAGAGCTGGGAACTACTGCTGCTGAGGTACCAACAGAATTATGGGTGATCAAATGTACCCCACTCTCCCCTACTCACAGATGACACTAAAACTTACTGTCCAAGCTATAAACACAACATATCCATGCTCTCTTATGACTAAGACACAAGACAAGAAGTCACAATTGCAAATATCAAATACATCACCATCAAGGTATCCACCACAAATTTCTAACATCAGGATGTATTAACACTTGGAACTGGCTACACACTGACACAGTAAATGCCACAACTGTGAATGAATTTAAAGATTATTTGGACAATGACCTCTCCATGCCATCTAAATACACCTTTTACTATCACATAACACACAAGCACAGCATTTTAACAATAATACCCATAAAGCTGTCAGATGAGTCTAACAGCTTGATGATCTTATAGCATGGGCAGTTGCCCAAGGATTCCACGATTTTAGGGGCCCTGTAATTCAATTTTTAAAAAAAATTAAGGTTCAAATATATCAAATCCAGTATATTGCTTTTGTTGGTTGGGGGAGGGGGGCATCACATATTCTTAAGAGAGCCCTGATCATGACCCAATAGAGTGGCAAAGGGTGACGTTATCAGCATAGACCTGGTTCTAAACAAACATGTCACACTAGTGTTTTTACGTGGAGAAAATCCTGCTTGTTTCTTTGTCATTTTTTGTGAACCCTGCCTCCATCCTTCACTCAGTAAAAAAAATTGCTGTATTAGAAACTGACAACATAGGTTTCTTTCAGTTTTCAAGTTGGTCTGGCTGGCTACGTATGTATCATACGTACAGGCCGCACCAGCTCATAGAGGGCTGAAAATGTCAACATTTACTCTTTATTATGTCTAGAAAAAACGTTTATTTTGTTTTTGAAAATTCCCCCAAATAGGTTTTTAGTAGGGGCTTCAATTTGCAATGTAGGTTTATGCTAAATTGGTCACTAGTTTGTGTACGCTTGTTTTTTGAAAATTCAGACTTTTTTAACAACAAAATGCAAGAGAAGTAACTTATTCATTGATCATTCCTTTTTCCTATTTTTAATTGATTACCCGAATACAGCATGCTCCCAAAAGATGTTGGTCACCTGATGGTTTCTATTGAGTTTCATTATGATTGTCGAGTATGTGTATACTGTCATAACAAAAGACAACTTAAATTATGATAGATATTAACTGGTTATACTCTTGTACATTATTGAAAAAGTTCATGATATATTTAACAATGTTAAAAGTTCTTCTCTTTTGAAATCAATAACAATATTTGATATATTTTATTTCTTACAGGAGTCTGTCTACTTTGCAAAAATAGATAAATTGTGGGTGAGTACTGACAGATTTCCCAATATTTATTCTTTTACTTGTTAAATCCTTTTTTTGATCAATCTTCTCTTGTAAAAAATCTACAATGTTGCTGATTGCTTGACCGAAAAAATACTCTATTAACTGATGTAGTTTTTTTTATATTTATATCTTTGTCAGAAAATCAATTTTTAAACTAGACAAGGAATTAAAAGAAACAATATCTGAATTCAGATGAACTAAAATTGAATAATTGTTTTTGATGAATTTATTGAACTAATGTGAAGCTTAAGTTAACTCTTCTGCATTTCATTTGCTATTTCCGTCCCTTTTTAAAGATCTAAAAGGATTTGATAGGATGTTTAAGGGTATCCTGTCTGAGAAAAGTTGGTTGCAATAAAAAGCAACAAAAATATTAAGATGAAGGTAAATAGTAGCATAAAAAGTGAAAAAATTGTCAATAATGATTTACAATACTTCACCTACTAAAAAATAGTAAAAAGATAAAATTTGTTTTATTATCTTTTTTGTTGAACAATTTTTCTCTCTTTACACAGAATTCAAATGCATAAACAAACATGGAAACGTACACTGGAGCAAAACCTTATCCCTATGAGGTTGGTGCATCAATTTCACAGGATAGACATTTAAAAGTACATATTCAAAAACCCACCAGAGAGAAACCATATTATTGTGAAGTATGTGGGTCTGCATTTGCAAGTTTATCAGATTCAAAGAGACATATGCGAACACATACTGGAGAGAAACCATTTAATTGTGATGTATGCGGTTCTGCATTTTCACAGAAATCAACTTTAAAATTACACTTGCAATCACATACTCAAGAGAAACCATATTCTTGTGAAGTATGTGGGTCTACATTTGCAAGTTTAGCAGATTCAAAGAGACATATGCGAACACACACTGGAGAGAAACCATTTAATTGTGGTGTATGCGGATCTGCCTTTTCACAGAAATCGACTTTAACATTACACATGCGATCACATACTGGAGAGAAACCATATTCTTGTATAGTATGTGGGTCCGCATTTGCAAGTTCAGCAGATTTAAAGAGACATATGCGAACACACACTGGTGAGAAACCATTTAAGTGTATTGTATGCGGATCTGTCTTTTCACATAAATCAACTTTAACAATACACATGCGAACACACACTGGAGAGAAACCATTTACTTGTGAAGTGTGTGGATCAGCATTTGTAACAAAGTCAAATTTAAAAAGCCACATGCGAATACACACTGGGGAGAAACCATATTTTTGTGGAATGTGCACGTCAACATTCTCTCATAGTTCAGATTTAAAATTACACATGCAAATACACATACAAGCTCACACTGAAGAGAAACCATTTAGTTGTGAAGTGTGTGGATCTGCATTTTCAAGAAAATCAATTTTAAAAATACATGTACGAACACACACTGGAGACAAACCATATATTTGTGAAGTATGTGGATCTGCATTTGCAGATAGTTCAAATTTAAAAAGCCACAAACGAACACACACTGGAGAGAAGCCATTTGCTTGTGAAGTGTGTGGATCTGTATTTTCAATGAAATCAAAAGTAAAAATACACATGCGAACACATACTGGAGAAAAACCATATTCTTGTGAAATGTGCACGTCAGCATTTTCTCAAAGTTCACATTTAAAAAGACACATGAAAATGCACGTTGTGTAGAATCTTTGAAGTATGTGTATCTGAATTTTCTTGAAAAGTAAATTTTTAAAATACACGCAAAGTGTGTATATCAGCATTTTCTCAAAGTTCACATTTGAAATTACATATTTCCAATAGTTTATGTTTTTTTTAAAAGTACATGGAAAAACACAGGAAAAATTGTTTTCTTTTAAAGATCAGCATTTTCAATGAAATCAGAATTAAAAATACATATGCAAACACACACAGGAGTGAAATGGACAGATCAGCATTTTCTCATAATTCACATTGAAAATTCTGAAGCTAGAAAAAGGGGACCAAATGAACTTAAAGAAAGGATCATCGCTCAATGTTTAAACATTTCATTTGGGATCTCAGGTGATCTTATGATACAGGAAAATGACATGTGGCTGCAGGAACGAATGTAAGAATCTGCGTGGCCTCAGAATACACCAGGCCAGGATGAAATGTATGGACAAGGGAGATCAAGCGCAATGCACAGGCTTATCACCTGATGAGACGCAGGAGGTGCACGGCCAGTCCTCACACCACAGTGCCCAGTCCCTCCAAGCAATTGACCAAACAACACCATGCAGTGTAATCCATAAGCAGATTAAGTGGCCTCCAGGGAATGACAACGTGTGGCAGCAGTTTGACGAGGATGTGAGCAAAATCGTACGTGCTACATCAACAGTTGCACATCATAGTCAGCTATGCATCAGAAAGATTTGGCCAACTCAAAAGAGGGAATAAGGAAACCTACAATAAGAACCACAGGGCTGAGAAAATACAGGTCCTGAGACAGGAGTTAAGGGCACACAAGAAAAGGCATAAGCAGGCCAGTGAGGTGGAACGCCTCCCACTACTAGAGCTTCAAAACATCTAAGGAGGGAGAGGGCGAGGAAAAAAATCATCTTTCTTCGGGGATCCCTTCGGCTTCACCAGGAAACTACTCGGTGACAAGCAGAGAGGCAAGCTGAATTGCACCATGATGATATCAATACCTATCTCGGAGACACACTAAGTGACCCAGTTAGGGACAAGGAACTCAACCACATCGAGTCCCTAATTAGTCCTGCCCCACCTCAGACTTCTATTTGAAAGAACCAAGCTGGAAATAAATAAAGGAAGTGGTGAAGGCAGCTAGATCAGCCTCGACTCCAGGTCCGAGTGGAGTCCCCTACAGCTTGTACAAACGCTCCAGTTCCTTTGGAAAATCATAAAGGTGATATGGCGGAGGGGCAGGGTTGCAAACCAGTGGAGATACGCTTAGGGCGTGTGGATTCCTAAGGAGGAGAACTCCAGAGATATTGAACAATTCAGGAGTTTCTCACTGTTGAGTACGGAAAGTAAGATCTTCTTCAGTATTCTATCCCGACAGCTGACTAACTTCCTATTGAAGAATAATTACATCAACCCGTCAGTGCAGAAGGGTGGAATCCCAGGTATTCCTGGCTGTCTCGAGCACACAGGAGTGGTCACACATATCTTGAGAGAAGCTAATGAGTGCAAGGGCGACCTTGCCATCCTATGGTTGGACCTCACAAATTAGTTGAGGAAACCACATCCCAAGCAAGATCTACCAATTAATCCTGGATTATTACAACAATTTCCAGTTGATAATTTCATCAGGGCCACTAAACTCTGATTGGCAGACTCGATAGGGGAATTATAACAGGCTGTATGATCTCAACTACCCTCTTCGCCCTCACCATAAACATGGTAGTTAAGTCCACTGAGGTGGATTGCAGAGGACCCATGATGAGAACAGGAGTACGACAACCTCCGATTAGAGCTTACAACATCTTCAGTCACCGGAACCAGGTGGATCCTACGTAGCCTGGAAAAAACTCATAGCTTGGGCAAGAATGTGTTTCAAACCAGCCAGGTTGAGGTCTCTTGTTTTAAAGAAGGGAAAAGTAGCGAATAATTTATGCTTCTCTCTCTCAGGAACAACCATCCCCACATTGACAGAGAGACCTGTAAAGAGTCTGGGTAAGGTATTTAACAGCACCTTGAAGGACACATCGGCCATCCGCGAAGTGAGCTCGGACCTGGAAACATGGCTGTCCAGAGTAGAAGAATCTGGACTTCCCGGCCGCTTCAAGGTGTGGATCTATCAACATGCGGTGCTCCTGAGGCTTCTCTGGCCCTTGCTTCTCTATGACTTCCCTATGACAACAGTGGAGAGGAAAATTAGTGGCTATCTCCGCAGATGGCTGGGCTTTCCCAGGAGTCTGAGCAGTGCAACATTATATGGCACCTCCAATGCTTTGCAACTTACCTTCAAGGGGATAGTGGAAGAATTTGTGGTCTCTCGGACGAGAGAAGCTCTACAATACGAGGACCCAAAGGTGGCAGCAGCAGGCAGGAAATGGCAAGCCAGCAGTTACAACCCTGGAATGAAAGTCATTAATTTTGTCAAAGCTAGCGTTAAACACCCTCATCACGAAAAGCGAAAACGTGCTTGCTTTCCTCGGCTCAAGACTGGCAGTTGAGGGTCGATCTTGGGAGGCAATTGAAATTTCCTGAGCAGATAACAACAAAATCTCTGTGCCCGGACATGTTAATTTACTTTGACACCATAAACAGGTTATGTTGTTGGAACTAACAGTTCCATGGGAAGAACGCATCGAGGAAGCCTTTGAGAAGAAGCTTGCAAAATACCAGGAGCTGGTGGAAAGGTGCAGATTTCAAGGATGGCGAGCTGCCTGCTACCCGATTGAGGTCGGCTGTCAGAGTTTTGCGGGGAAATTGTTATGCAGAACCCAGAATCGACTTGGTTTGACAGGAGCAAAGAAGAGAAAGGCAATCAGTGCAATATCGGAATCTGCAGAAAAAGCTTCTAAATGGTTATGGATAAAAAGAACTAATCCCTGGAGTTCGGCAGTGTAGCCCTGTGTGTGTGTGTGTGTTTTTTTTGTGTTGGAGTACATAATTGACTTGAGTATGGCTAACCGTTGTAGGATGGCTCTGTTTCTACCCCCCCAAAGATCGTATTTTTCCTCGATATGCACATAATTTTTTTTTCACCCTTTATTGAGATGTAGCTTTCCTTTTTCCAGGAAAGGCATGTCCCCGGAATCCATTTTTTTTTTTTTTTTTTTTTTTAAACACCCCATTTGAGAACAAGGATTACTGACCTGAAGTATAGTCTTAAAGCACCGGCGGTGTCTTGTTTTTCAGCAACCATCCACATTTTAAATCCACAAGTGGCCGACAAAATCATTTGAATGTTTATTCTCTGTTTTATAACGACGTAGCCATGCGGGAAGCCATTCGCGGTATCTCATTGGTCACCATAAGAAACAAAGATCCTTCTCGTTACACAATCCTTCAATTGCCAGCAATCAGTATGAAGTTTCACTTCTGGGCTGCTTGTCGGAACAACTACAATTCCAGCAGGGTCGCTTGGGTAATCGGATATGATGTTGAAAGACCCGAAATCCGAAATGATTCCGAGCCATATACATCACTGACGAGGCAGCCCGGTGCACCTTTGATGTTGTATTTATTGCTAGACACAATAGAGTTATCCTTCCTTGATTTGTGTCTATATAAGAACCTCCTTTTGACTTGTTTCTTGTTGTAGCAGTTACTGAAATAAAACACTATAAGCAGAAACACATAGAGCCATGTCGTTTTCGTTTAGCCCTCCTAAGATGCCTGAATATATTACACAACACCATATTATGTGGTGTCAGGATAAAACGGACCCTAAACAACTCACAGAAACTGTTCAGGAAAAAATACCAAGATGAAAACACGATAAAAAAACTTACAGTCCATTACTACACGTGTGGAGTGAGTAACGATATTCTGAATTTAAAGAATCATTACCTGTGAACACTAACTGAATACAAAACATTATTGA
>VCCN01003952.1:3000416-3036516 GCA_006491835.1 Architeuthis dux
CTAGATCCCTAATTTTATGTTGCGTTTCATTGCACTACGTAATAGCAGTTCTCACTGTATGAGAAGAGGGAAGAGGCAGCAGCTAGTTATGAGTGAAGAAAACAACGAAGCAAAACAGGAAGGCAATCAAAAATGGCTCGAAGATACAAGAATAGGCAGCCATCTTGAAAAGGTGTTTAAAAACCATGTGTAGAAATGTTTGAGAAGATAGCATCCGCTGTGTTTGGATTTGCCACAAAGATCCAAACAAAGAGGACACCGTTCGTATAAACAAGAGAACAAAGGCATAAGATAAAATGAACGTTTTAATAAAAACATAGAATGAAAAGAGGTACATATATGCATAGTAATAAAGGAAAGATCATACGATTAATAAAGAGGTTGTGGTATCACTTATAGAGATATGCTAGCGTGTAAGCAATCGTGTTGGTTCTTTAGACGTAGAGATACTGAGAAAATAACAGTAGAGATTGGTCTTTAATGTATACCAATGTAAATACTGGGTTATGTAAGTTCAAGAAGAGAAATGCATTCTTGTCTCTAGGGGCAGGAAACCCCGTACATATGCCACATTTTTTGGAAAGAAAAGGGTGTGTCTAATATGAATGCGTACAGACGTATCTGTATGGACATGGTTTTAACATGCCTAAGAGTGGTTGGGCACAGGCGGTTGGACTAAGCTGGTATAGTACCAGAGCCCAAATCAGCCATGAGATCTGTATACACAGTATTTTTATAATAGTGCTGACGTCACAGAAAAGGGGAAACTATATTTAGTTCCATAGTTCATATGGTTCAGGATGGTTTTATCGTGGTGATAGAACCAGTCCGATGTTCAGATCCCTATTTTCGTATTTATAACTATTTTTATCAAAGTGGCCGCTACAACACCATTAGGGCATTTTGCATAAAATGTTGCAGCATTTTATGAAGAATAACAGAGAAAAACAACACAAGACTTGAATGTGTTGGGAAAATTTTTTATAGCACATTGAAAATTGTATTTTCAGTTAGTTTTGGCTATTCAGTCAAAAATACAAAATCGACAATAATGATACAAATATTGCCACTGAAGTACTCTTGGCCTATTAAGTGTACTTGAAGTTTCCTTTTAAAATCCTGAAATACCTATAAATTAATGTATTTCTGAAAACCATGATTTAGCCCTTTAAAGTACTCGGATATGTCAATTGGTAGACGAGATATGAAATTCTGTTTTTTTTTGTGTGTATGCTGACGGCCATTTTGTTTTATGCAGATGAGGTAGTTCATCCTAACGTTTTTCTTGGGAACATCTTTTTTTTGGAAAGACGCTATCCTAAGGAACATTTTGGTACCCTAGGATCCGAGGGGGGGGGGATTCGCCCTGCTGGCCCCCTGACTACACCCTTTGCATTTGTGCTTATAAAAAAATTTCCCCAAAGGTTCATGTCTTGGGTTTTTACTGTTATTCTACATAAAAACCCGCTTCATATCGTACCAAATTTGTTAATGGTGCATTTACTTCAAGGTTTAACCATTTTTTGTGAAATTCGACTGGACTATATGCTTGAATATACTGGAAATAGGCTTTTTTGACAGCAGTTAATTGCGTCATTAAGCCAGCTTCAGTGTAATTGGGCTGGGTTTAAACTAATAAAAAAAATGGTAGTTAAATTTGGTATGTCCGATATCCAACTAAAGATTATTTTTTAAAATATTGATATTCTCGGATGTGACTGTCTTTTCACTTAGGCTGTTCCATGTGTTTGCTACTCTTGCCACCAGTGGAGGTCTGGATTTGTATCAGAGCATTTTGAGCCATGTACGTTAGTATCCACTCTATGTATGTTGTTCCGGATTCTATAGACCTCTAGTAGGTCGGCACGTTTTCTTCTGTATTCAAGGGTTTCTAGATTAAGTTGTTTTAATCTTTCATTGTAGGATATATCTCCCAGCCTCAGAATGATCTTGGTGGCTCTCCTCTGAACTCTTTCTATAGCATCTGAGTTGTATTTCAGGTTAGGAGACCATATGCAGGAAGCAAACTCCAGATGGGGACGTACCAGAGACTTATACAGCAGTAGGAAGCTCTCCTCATCGATGAATTTAAATGGGATGTTCCATTATAAAAAAAGAATTAAAAAGAAACTATATGAAATTTCTTTAGGCAGTCATCTTGGTGTCACTCGGGGCGGAGCGCCTTCCCGCCCCTTGTTACACTAGTGGATGGAGTACATAGGGGCACATATCATGCAATCATTTGAATACTGTAATTAACGTTTTGAACACGACTCTTTCTTCTATCCTAAGCCAATGTAGGTCGATAATGCCGGTCCTAATTGACTCGCATTTCCTACGTTTCAAAGCTATCAGAATTAATTAACTGGTTTAATTAAAGAGAAGACATTTTCAGATTTAAAATAAATCTAAATGCGAGAAAAGTCACTTTAAGTAAATAAAATAAAAGAGGAGAAAGGGAAATAATCAAAATGAAACTATCCATTTTGTAATGGAAGGGACAGATTGTTGTTAAACACCGCAGGAGACATTGTTGTTCAACACTGCTTCAACATTTTATTTCTGTTTTCTAATCAAACGAAATATTTTCATTTTCTGTTTCTTAATTCTGCTTTTCAAATTCAACATCGTTTTTATGAATTTAATGAACAATACAGAAATTGTGTTTACTGAGAAATCTTTAAAAACTGACCACCGATTTTGGAAAACATGAAATCAAAGAGAGACAATAATTATTTCACCTTTTTGTCTCTTTCACATTTTAAAGGTAAGAAGAAAAAGTAATATTTTAATTCATTTCAGAGTAAAAAAATAATATTTTTAAATATTGTTTTATCGTCAACATTTACTTTATTAAAATATTACTACCTCTCTCCCGTGATTGTCAGACGACATACCAAGTCTCCCGCATTTCGCGTGATATTCCCGCATTTTGAAGCCAAGTGCTGCCCCCCCGCATGTTAAGAATTTGTACGAATCTCCCGCTTTGAAAAAAAATATACTTGCAGACCTACCAAGTCTCCGGGATATTGTTGATTATCTTGGTTTAAAATTACGTTAAGATAAGGATTCAATATACTGAAAAAGCTGTTTTAGAGCTTCTAGAATTGAAATTGGGGGTGGGGGAGCATTTTTTAGGAAATCTGTTTCCTGAGAATTTCTATACTTTATCAGTTATGGATTGTTGCTACATTTATTAAAAAAATGTAACAACTATTATGGGACAGTAGAGGTAGTACATCTTTTAAAATATTTCATTAGAGGTAAGAAAAATACGAATAATAATGATTAATATTCAATAAATTATAATTAATTTACTTTATAGTAAATAATATTTAAATATTCAACATATTCAGTGAAAATTCACTTTGTACATAGTAAGAAGTAAATACGACTATTAATGTTTAATATTCATTCAACAAATCTGAACAATTCCTTTGTATTTAGACACTTTTTCTTTCCACTTATGTTTTAAGCAAAAAAGACAATGTTTTTAGGTTTTTAAAAAATTTTAATGCAGCTTTCAGTCCGAAATAAAAAAATATATATTTTAGAAGCATTTTTATTATATTAGATTGAAATGGTTATAAAATATTTTTTTCCCTCAACATCATAAAGAATTAAGGGCAATCTTTCGTTAATCGTCACCAGCCGAATCAACCAGTGACGAAATCAGGTACGGCAGGGCGAAAGTGACAAAACACATCTATGCCTAAATATATCAGATAATAACGTTAGATTTGAATTTAAAAATAATAATTCCGAATTCCTGTAGAACTTGGACTGGTGAATATTTTTCATTTTAATTTATTCATTTGATTATTCTTTTGTTATTATTTGCTTTTATTTCTTCTCTTGTTTTCGTTTTTTGTTGTTTTTATTTGGTGGGAGAAGTTCAACAACTTCTCCCAACTTGATAGTATAACAATATATATAAATAAATACATCCAATAGTGTTCCCATCTCTAATACTTAATTTAAGTCAATAATTTAATATTTCTTTGTAAATATTTAGGCAAAGATGTTTTTAGTCACTTCTGCCCTACCATTTAGTCACTGGTTTATTCGGCAAGTTACGATTAACGAAAGATTGCCGAATTTATTACATTAAAAAAACATTAAACTCAGGCAGGTCGCCTAATGTTTGTTGCAGAAATGCATAACTAAAGATAATTATATTTATCTCATCATCAATCAAATCAATTGATTCAACCTATTTAATGTTACAATTTTTAATACAAAACGAATTATTTTACAGGAACAGAAAACAAAGTAAAGTAAAATTCTAACAAATAAAACAACGATTTCAAACAAATCCAAATAACTGTCGATCTTTTTTACACAAGGAATGAAAGAATCTTAACCCTTTCAAAACATTTTTAACCCTTTATAGGCCACCCCAAAAAATATTTTAGATATCAAAACAACCTTTTTGTATGTTAAACTAGACCTAATTACAAAATACTGAGATTTTTTTGTTTATGGGGGCAAAACCCACTCTGATGAAGTGGTCATATATGGTGCCTCGCCCCAAAAGTGACCAAAAATGGAAAATTAAAGTAGAAAGTTACATAAAACATAGAATTAAAGAACAACATTCAATATAATGAATAGATACAAAAAAAATAACACTTCCGGGTTGATTTTAAAATGTCATTGTGTGGGCCAAAAACAGGCTAATTTAATGGTGCCTCAAAACAGTTTCTGTCTTTGCAACTTGTAGACCACATTGGTGGGGATTATGTTGTCTTTGTGGCTACAATATTTGCATGTGGCTGACGGGTCCTCAGGTGCATGAAAAGCTGTGTGCAAAAATCTTTTAGGTGTATGGGCTTTGCAGTCCTGCACATATAACAACCAAGCATTTACAATGCAAAGATCCAGAACATAAGCAAAAATTCTCAAATAATATCTTTTCTCATGGGTGTAAGGTACAGGTGCACAAACATGTCACTTTTATCTACACCCCCCCCCCCCATTTGTATTGTGATTTTTGATAACGCTGGGACAATCGACTTCAATTCTTTCTTTTGCTTCCTTACACCATCTGAGACTCAAATTTGGGTAACATTTTACTGTGAAACATTTTAATCAGGTCCAAAAAATGAAAATTGGCCCTTCTAAAAAGAGTGCAAGGCGTTTGTGAGTAGCATTCTTTTTACACTTGATATGACATAATTTAAGGGTGCTGATTCCAAATCTGCTGGATGACATTCTGTATTTTTTATCATTAGCACAGTCCATTTAAGTGTCCCTGTAGGGGTAGCCACGGACCTTTGACAACAAGGTGACATGCATCAATAAAAAACGCTTGTAACTTTTAACTTGTTAATTTTATCGTAATAATCTTTGTATCATTACTAAAAAGAAAGATTGTAGAAAATACTGATATAAAAATTATGTGTGTAAACAATATAAAACTGAGCATATCATCAGTGTAACGTAATAATATGATGAGTACATTTTAAGTACTTTATAGTCCAGTCTATAGATTGGGGATTTATTTCTTGATAAAGATATATACATATATATATCATTGGAAAGAACATTTCATTAACTTTCCAACAGTTTATTTTGTCAATTTGTATTTGTTGGGCATAAAAGTTACAGCCTAAAATGTGAAGGTAGGTATTCCAGCATACATTGTTGAAAAACCGATGAAATCCTCTTTTTATATATATATATTGTTTCGTTGACCTGATATATTGTTGGAAAGAGAATTTCATCAGCTTTCCAACAATTCTGATTTGGGATAAACTATGCAGGTCAAGGCATTTTAGAGTAGAATTTGTTATGCAGCTGAAATAAGATAATTCAAGGATGCTGATCCCAGATCTGCTGTATAACATGCACCATTTTTTGTTATTACAGGAGAGCTCATTCACAATCAGAGCCAAAATTGCATTTTTATGCTAAATTGTATGTCATTGATTCTGAATGTGTCAGTGCAACTCAGGAACCACACAACATATCCCCATGAAATTTTCTGTGTGTACTAATGTTTCAGCTCATTATTTAAATTTCTCAACAGAAATGTCAGTAATAATTTGGGGCTGCATTTGCTCTCACGCTAAAAATAATCATCTGATTTCTATCTGTTGCACAATGGTGGTTAGTATTGCGCAACATGCAAGACCTAGCGTTAGTAGATGCAGGAAGAAACTGCATAGGACAGCGTGCAATGAAGGATGATACAAAACATCTCTCATTGGTAATATAGTGTAGGTTTATTTTCATACGTGAACAGATGAAGACATCTAGCAGTTTTCAACATATACATGTTTACATTTCTTCCACCGAGGCATGAAGGCGATAGCGTATACATTATAATACATCAAACACCAAGTTGGATATGGAGAGAGAGAAAGAGAGAGACCAATAAACTTAGGCAGGTGTTGGTCACGGGTAATTAACTTTACACACACCGGCCAGCGTGTGGCTGACCATTAAGACAAAAATCACTCTCTCTCTGACTGACAATCAAAATAGGTCCTAGTTTAAGCACATGTGCTGTTTTTGCTCCTCCCATTCCACATATCTCTATCTACAATCAAATCTTTTGATTCATAGCAAGCCTTTTCAAAAGTGCGTCCATTTCCATTCTAATCTATCCACCGAAATCACAGTATGGGTTAATATCTATCTAATATGTATTTGAGAAAGTGTGTGTGTATGTTCTTCTTCTCCTTCCAAGCGGTACATTGTAGCCAGAAGTATTGAATTAATGTAACCCTAAAATACACTTAAAAAATGCATTAGACACCGGACTGCTATAAACGTAGTGGAAAGCTGTTTCATTTCTGAAAAGAAAATAATTTTTCACGGAAAATCCTATGTTTTATAATACTAAATATTCCTTCATTAACAAAAGTCCTGAATATGAAATGCTGATTCCCAGGGATAATTTGATAAAAGTTTCCAAAATAATCAGATCTTAGGATTTTCATATTTAAAGAAAAACTCCATTTTAGTAAGTGTCCTAAAGTTCATATATAAATATTTTTTTCCTTGATTTAAAACTGTAAATTTCTGAATTTCTCATTATATTATTAAACTTTTAACTTTTTCAACACCAAATTTGTTCTATTATAGTAATGGGGACATCAAATCTTTTGAGTTGTCGAGGTGGAGCATGTAGCAAAATAATTAAGAACCCCTATCATATGTATTCTATGAAGATTAGAGCTCTGGCCTGATTGGATAGATGATTCTCAAACATAGAGATTGTAACAAATAAATTAAAAAATGACTACTGGCGTGTTATTGAATGGAAAGACAATGATAATTCTCTGATAATGGTTTTATTTCATGTGTTATCGTTGACATTAAAGCATTCTGCTCTACATTGGCATATTCCAGTACAAAGCATATTTGACTTGCAACAGCCACAGTGGCATGTCACACATGTACCAGTGCAGCCACAGCTTACGAGGTTGATGCAACACTGTGGCACTGGCTCTAATGTTATCAACACTGGATACAAATGATTATTTTCCAAATTCCAACCACATTCAGTTGGTTGTGGAATACTAGGTTTTGGCTCTGTTGCTTTGAGCCAAATCATTGCCTCCATGATGTTTTAAAGCATTACTGGTTGGTGGGAGGTTTTCCTCTAGTACTCCACTTTTGAATAAGACTGCCCTTGCTTTATCAACTGAATTAACATTAGGGACATTATACACAATGCAGATGAATCTTTCCACTTGGGCTATTGTGTCTGGTGTTAACGGGTCCTTTCCAAGTCCCTGTAATAATTCAGGGTGACATATGAATACAGACAATGCTGACCTTTTTGTATGCCCAGCTAAGTATGATGTGGTGTCTGAGCCAGTCTAAGCATGAAAGGCTAACAAGGACAGAGATATATCATCACTGAAGTCCCAAGATACTACTATGTCATTCACTGGTATATATTTTGGAGCTTTGGCAAACCCATAGTTCATTATTATCTCCTTATTTATCATGGGACTGCGGGCTGTAAGCAATATCAGCACACCCGTGTCACGGAGCCAAATAATGAGTATCCATGCAGTGAAGAATGTGTAGAGTTTTCTTAAGGTCACTTGACGTGCGCAAAAACAAAGTCAAAACACACGACACAGCTTGTGTGCAGTTCATGGAAATAGTGCAAAACCAAATGCGCTGAAACCAGTCAGAAACAAACACTCCGGTAGACTGTTACTGGAAGTACACTGCCGAGTACGAAAAAGACAGACACACTGTCTAACACTGCTACATTTGACAATCTCTCTGTGAAGAATTCACTCGCATCCATGTTCACAAATCTGTTATGAATCACGATCCGCTGTGTTCTGCCCTTGCCTCTCTCCTGTGCTCTTAAGTAGCTGGTGACTTTTCATGTATTCAAATTAAGCTGGCATAACATGGGCACCTCACTCACTGCTGTTCTGATAAAAACCGCTCCCCACACGCGCTTGTGTTTCGTTTACATTGCAAATGGTGGCATTTACAGCATGCATATATGTGAGGATGTTTACTTTGAGGTATCATAATTCTTTCTTTGTCGCGGAAGGATCCCTGTATCTGCTTCTTCATATGTACTTCTCAAATCATCTAGGTTAATGTTTGCTTGGTTGCTGAGCACATCATCACACTTTTTTAGCCCACCAGCTGCAATGATACATTTATCCGCTGGAGCAACTGCAATCAATTCCAGAGACAAGACATTGGATAGATCTGCTTTGTTATGATGGTCTCTAGGGAAGCCATCCCAATCATTGGGTACTGGCACATTACCATGTTCAATTACCCTATGGATTACTTTGCCTTTCTTCCTTTTTATCCTTGTACCCTCTTTTATGGTAACTTTGTCATACCATATCAAAAACAACATCTATCCTAGAAAATTGCTGCCCATATCTAAACACAGACGTGTTGAAGGTCTTGAGTTTTTTCTAGAAAATGCTACTCTTGTCATTGATGGACAAGGTTTAGTCAACCATGTCCATCAATGACAAGAGTAGCATTTTCTGGGATTTTATATTCATCACTGCAGCCTTTCAGCAATTCAACCATCAGGATATGCTTTTTCCCTTTCCATCTGTTTGCGTCAGTGATACACACAGCAAATAATTAAGGATAATAATTTGATTCTGTTTATATTATATCAAATATAAAAGAATTCTACTCTAAAATGCCTTGCACTCATGTTAGAAGGGTCATTTGACATTTTTATACATGACTATATAAAAAATTGACCCAAAACAGTTGACTACACGTTTTTGGCTGTAACTTTTCATGCCCAACAGATACAAATTGACAAGATACACTGTTGCAAAGCTGATAAAATCCTTTTTCTAACTACATATATATGTATATATCTCCATCATTAGTTAAATCCACAATCCATAGATTTTGGGCTATAAAGTACACATATACATGAAATTTTCTTGTAAAATGCTAAATACCTAGCTTCACATTTCTGACTGTAACCTTTTTGACCAACAGATACAAATTGACAAGATACACTTTTAGAAAGCTGATAACATTCTTTTTTCAACGATATACGTATATATTAATATATATATATATGAATGGCTTTGCTTCGCGAATGAAGATTTTGGGGATGGTTTTCCACAGCGTTTGGACCATAGACAGCGGGGCCATTGTGCAGAGTAAACCTCCAGCCTGAGCAGTGTAGTTTTAAGGTGAAGTGCGACTTGCCCAGGGTCGACCCTACCCTTTAAACCGAGGGTTACATCCTATGGTCCACTGGAGTGGCACGGATAGGGGCAGAGCCCATAAGACGTAGGTTTGAGAGGAGTGTCCTTCTCCTGACAGATGCCACCCCTTTGAGGGAAAGTTCCAACAGTAAGGCTCCAACTGTGGTTAAGACCACAGGAAAATCCTGGAGTTGGTAGATGCCTGAGCTGGCTATAGGGTTCTACCGGCCCTTTGAAGCAGAACCAGGATGGAACAGCTGTCTTCAACTTTGGTCACAGAATAGCATGATGGTGCTGTTGCTGGCGCAGATCCTCATGACAGTACGGCTGACTGCAGTTTTAAGTACAGACACTGGACATTCCAACGAAAGCGGCAGAGTGATCCGACAGTATAGCAGCCTGAGCATATTCGAGCCCAGATCCAAATCACACCCGATAAGAAATATATATATATATATCCACCAAGAATTAAATCCACAATTCATAGACTGTGAACTATAAAGTAAAATGTCCTTGTAAAATGCTGGAATACCTACCTTTGCATCTTTTGCTGTAACTATGCTCAACAGATACAAATTGCCAAGATACACTGTTGGAAAGCTGATGAAATTCTCTTTCCAATGATATATCATGTCACTCTATTTACTTTTCTTTCTATGTTGACACTATTTTGCTCAAAATTCTATGGGACGATGTGAGTAGCCCTAAATTATGATTGACATTTCTTTCGTGAAATTTCAAAAACTAAAACATGCCTTGGGGTCCCATTAGTACACACAGAATGGGATATGTTGTGTTGTTCCTGAGTTGCGCTGTCACATTCAGAATCACTGGCATACAATTTAGCACAAAAATGCAGTTTTGGCTCTGATTTTGAATGAGCTCTCCTGTAATAACAACAAAAAATGGGGAATGTATCTGGTAGATTTCAGCTGCATAACAAATTCTACTCTAAAATGCCTTGACCTGCATAGTTTATCCCAAAACTACCGGACTATATAATAATTTGATGTGTTTAACCCTTTTTTTAGCTGCTTTCTTTTCTACTTCAATCTCATTGTTATGAATTGAACAAATTTTAAAGAAATTGTGTAGATTAACTGAAATATCCTAAAAGGTCAACCAAAAAGAAGCAAAAAGGCTTGTCTTTCTCTTTATTACATATTTCTACTGAAAGGTAAGTAGAAAGATTGAATAGAACACCCCTCGTAAAACCTTTAAAAAAATTATTTTTCTAAAAACTAACAAATTTCCAGATGCTTGTAGTGCCTAAATGGATTGAAAGCAACTAGAATTGAAAGAAAAAAACATTTTCTTCTAGGAGAACTGCAAATCATAACAGAATTATTTTAAAAATAAAATTTCAATTTGTAATAAAAATAAGTAATATTTTAATTTATTTAATTTGTAGTCATTTCATATCAAATCACACAGAGCGCCCCAGGTCACCCTCTCAGATTCCCCTGAAAAATCACAGGTGCTCCTATACCAAACTTATGGAGAAATCCAAAATATTAGGTTTGTATCTCTAATAGTTTTGTAATTAAAAATCTTTTAAATTTTATTCAATTTTATGTATTTTGCTGAATGAGCCTTTCCATCCAACCTCCGACATTTACAGCTCCTTTATTATGTACAGCTTTGAAACTTTGTGACTAGAATTCAAAAATGTAATCAGGTCCGGTGTATTTTATGTACTTTTCCTCCTACTGGGTTCTGAAAATGGCTGAAAATCCAAAATGTAAACAGACAACACCCATTTTGAGGGCTTCTCATCCAAACAGTATACAAGATAATGCACTCATAGTTTTTCCTGTCATTTATAATATATTAGGTCATGTGTATGCAGTAACCATATTTATTATTGTTATAGGAATGTCAGAATGGTCATTTGAAATGTGCTCAATTTCTTTTCAGTGTCTTCATGACCTATTTTCATGTTCTCGTTTGACCATGTGGCCAGTTAACCAACACTTTCATATTCTTACCTTATATTCTTATGTATCTGAATATGATCTGACACAAAATTGGTATTGTTGCTGAGCTTCCCTGTGGAGTTATGATTTTGTAATACATATGGGGTGATGCTGAAAAGTTCTTGTCTTGAGAAAAAATGTCAGTTCTTGGCCCAACCTGCTTCCCAAAATCTGAGCATTATTTTGTCACTGTAGCTGGAAAGAGTGTTCTTCTATATTGTAAAGTGCCAATTTAAAGGATCCTTGCACTTTTTAAAAAAATTGTTTCTATGTTGGGCCAAGTATTTTTCAGCACACTATCAAATTAAATATTCAAAACTTGAAAGTATTTACTTGTCGCTGTGAATCTGAATACTATTTATAATGATTGTTTATCTCATGAAAAGAAAAGTTCTTGCTGTGTTTATTTATAAATACATTACTGGTGATAATGCTATGACATGTTTTTGACGATCAATAAAATTGCCTAACTTGAAAAAAAGATTATTTTCACTATTTTGAATTGATTTATGAAGGGGTAGTATGTTCTTGTTATTGAAATAAGTCTATGTGGCAATTCTGAAACTGAACTATGTAAAATAAGTAATATTTAATTTATTTATAGTAATAAAATAAGTATTATTCTTAATAAAATAAATTATATTTTAATTTATTTAATTCATAACAAAATAAAATAAGAACAATCTTTGATGAGATAAGTTATATTTCAATAAAGTAACTGTTGACGATTAATAAAGTAATTATTACTTATTACTATGAATTAAATATGACTTATTTCAAATACAATGACAATTACAATACTTATTACAGTTTAAATGACGTTTTGTGGATGGATCCTGGGTGGCCAATGACTGGGGAAGTGATTAAATTTGGAGGCAGATCCAGGAATTATTTTTACAGAAACCTCCCTCAAATCCTAGGTATATGTCTACACAATATCTCCAAAAGTTCTTAATGAATTTTAATGGAAGGTTAGAATTTGTTAATTTTTTATTTTGACTGCAAGATGTTTTTCATACATTTATGTATTCACTCATGATTGTCAATACAATATCTCCAAAAGTTCTGAAGAATTTTAATGACATTTTTTGGAAAGAATTAAATAAATTTTGGGGTGGATCCAGGAACTTTTTACAGTTACCTCTCCTGCATCATAGCTACATATGTACTGATTTTTTTTATGTAACTGAAAATAAATTGAAATACATTTAGTTAACCTTTTCTTGTATTGCCTTTAAAAGTCTTTGCTATCGTATTAATTTAATAAACAATGAAAGCAATATCAATTGAAGAGCAATCCAGCCAATTACCTGAAACTAAATTTTACACAACATTTAATTATATTAACATCTGAAGATATGTAAGAGAGATTATTTCTTGAATATTATTGTCCCTATCATAATAAAAGGACTTTGTTTATATAAAATTGGATGCACCTAAGCTTATTGAAATATAAAGTGAGTTTGTATAATCTAATTGATTTCAAAGAGTTTTTTTGAATGATAGTACTCCTTCTTGCTGTTTGTGTTGTTAACACAATGTTTCGCCGATCTATACTACAGCCTTCTTCAGGTGTGCCATCCAAATGTGATGTTAAACAGAAATTTTCTCTCCAATGATAGCAACGCTTATAAGTAGGATTCAAGTGCTTTCCTTTCCTTTCTTTCTTAGGCCAGGATTTCCATACCTAGTCCCTGTTGAGTAGCCGAAGCCACATTGTCTGACTTATACACTCAGCCGACATGTTGATGTATGCTGCTTCTTTGATGTTTTTTCAGTTTCCAAGGACGTTCCCTGTCTATAATCCAGACTTCTTCCCAGAGAGGATAGTAGCCGCCCTTCTCTCTCCAGAGTTCAATCATCTGAAAAACTCTTTGAATGTTAATGACCCTTCTCAAAACTATAGACAGTATCTAAATCATTTGTTGAATTACAATATCATATTTCAAATATATTTTTTCTTTTTTTTTTACAGATGTTCCGGCTTAAAACTATTTTATGAACTGATATAATTTGGTGATTGAAATGAAGAAAATACAGAAAACAACTCAGGAAAATAAATGCTGTGTTTGGAACTTTGGATGTAAATTGTCTAAGTGTGTGGATCTTATTTTTCACTGAAGCCAAATCTACTTTACAAGCATACTGGAAAGAAACCATATACTTGAAGAGTGAGTGACTTTCTTTTCACAGGTCAGGTTTGAGAGAAACCACATGTGAAGTATGCAGCTTTTCCTTCTCAAAGGAATGACTTTCAATGAGTCACATGCAGACACACACTAGAGAAAAACCATACTCTTTTGTATTGTGTGACTCTTCCTTTTGGAAACATATTTGAGAGAACATATGACAAGGCTCAATGGAGAAAAGCCATTTTCTTGTGAAGTATGTGGCTCTTCCTCTTATAAGTCTAACTTGAATTGATATATGCAACACACATGGGAGAGAAACCATATCCTCATGATTTTCCAACCAAGTCACATTTGGTGGAACATTTTCGGGGACACACTGAAGAAAACCCATATGTCTGTGGATTGTGTGGATTGGCTTTTGCACAAAACTCAAGTTTAAAACAACATTCGCAAACAAACACTGGAGAGAAGCCATATTCTTGTCAATGTGGCTTTTCCTTTTCAAAGAAATCACATTTAGTTGACCACACGATAACACACACTGGAGAGAACGCACATTCTTGTGAAGTGTGTGGCTCTTCTTTTTCACAGAAGTCACATTTCCTTGGACATATGCGAACACACACCGGAGAGAAGCCATATTCATGTGAAGTGTGTGGCTCTTCTTTTTCAAAGAAGTCAAGTTTGAGTCGGCATATGCAGACGCATACTGGAGAGAAACCATATTCTTGTGAAGTGTGTGGTTGTTCTTTTGCACTTAATTCACATTTGGTGATTCATATACGAACACACACTGGTGAGAAGCCATATACTTGTGAAGTGTGTGGATCATCTTTTTCACAGAATTCACATTTAGTGAGTCACATGAAAACACACACTGGAGAGAAGCCATATACCTGTGAAGTTTGTAGTTGTTCCTTTGCAATTAAATCAAATTTGGTGGATCACATGCGAACACACACTGGAGAGAAGCCATATTCTTGTGAAGTGTGTGGTTATCCTTTTTCACGGAAATCACAATTGCTTGTACATATGCGAACACACACTGGAGAGAAGCCATATTCATGTGAAGTGTGTAACTCTTCCTTTTCACAGAAGGTAAATTTAGTTAATCACATAAAAACACACACTGGAGAGAAACCATATTCTTGTGAAGTATGTAGTTGTTCCTTTGCAGTTAAATCACATTTGGTTGTTCACATGCGACTACACACTGGAGAGAAGCCATATTCTTGTGAAGTGTGTGGTTGTTCCTTTGTAATTAAATCACATTTGGTGGATCACACACGAACACACACTGGAGAGAAGCCACATTCTTGTGAAGTGTGTGGTTCGTCCTTTTCACATAAGTCAAGTTGGAGGCGGCATATGCGCACACATACTGGAGATAAACCATATTCTTGTGAAGTTTGTGGTCGTTCCTGTGTAAGTAAATCACATTTGGTGGAGCACAAGCGAATACACACAGGAGAAAAACCATATTCTTGTGAAGTGTGTGGCTCTTCTTTTTCAAAGAAGTCACATGTAGTGGGTCACATGAAAACACACACAGGAGAGAAGCCATATTCTTGTGAACTGTGCAGTGTTTGTTTTTCACAGAAATCACAATTGCTTGTACATATGCGAACACACACTGGAGATAAGCCATATTCATGTGAAGTGTGTAACTGCTACTTTTCACAGAAGGTAAATTTACTGAATCACATAAACACACACACTGGAGAGAAGCCATATTCTTGTGAAGTGTGTGGTTGTTCCTTTGCAGTTAAATCATATTTGGTTGTTCACATGCAGCTACACACTGGAGAGAAACCATATTCATGTGAAGTGTGTGGTTGTTCCTTTGTAATTAAATCATATTTGGTGAAGCACACACGAACACACACTGGAGAGAAGCCATATTCTTGTGAAGTGTGTGGTTCGTCCTTCTCACAGAAGTCAAGTTGGAGGCGGCATATGCGCGTACATACTGTAGAGAAACCCTGTTCCTGTGTAAGTAAATCACATTTAGTGAAGCACAAACAAACACACATGGGAAAGAAACCATATTCTTGTGAAGTGAGTGGCTCTTCTTTTTCAAAGAAGTCAAATTTGTGGCAACATATGTTTTCACACACTAGAAAGGAGTCACATTCATCTGTAACATGTAGGCCTTTCTCTCCATGAGAGCTAACTTTTGTAGAACATGAACAATCATTTGAAAGCAACCAAAATTTTCCAAATTAAAGGATCTTCATTTTTCAACAATTCATATCTGATCAAACTTTGAATGAAAAACCATATATGAAGATTAAACAAATGAGGATGTTCGCGTTTTTATTTATATTGATTCCGATTTTGTACAAAGTAAATTTCCGTTAGTTTCCAAAAATGGGATTTGAATCTTAACTCATTAACTGCGACAGGAGCAGCTTAGTTGCCATGTTCTAAATGTGACAGTCACTTGGATTATGCAGGGTGTCACAAAATAGGCTGAACAGTTTTCTCTATAAACACTGGAAGGGCCCATTTACATAGAAAACAAACTGTTCAGCATGTTTGTGCCACCCTGATGTGTGACTGATGAAAATTGCTGTCATCTGCAGTTAATGGGTTGAGTAAAAGCTCCTATTTACCTGAACCCTCATGAGATTTTAATGTGTGGGTAGTAAAAGTTCTTCATTTTGAAAATAATTTTAAACCTAAAAACAATTATTTCCATAGAAACAGTGAGCACTTTTTATTAGAAGCATGAAGTAAAGTTTTTATCAATCCTTAATATAAGTACTTTAAAAAAATTTTTTTTCTATGGCTTAGTGTCTATTTTGCAGACCAGACCCGTAGAGGACTGAAATATAGTAAAAATACCACAAAAACACACAATTTGTCATATGGTTGGGAGTATTTATGAAAAAAACCCATCAAACTAGAAGTCTATCACAGTCTAACCCAGTGGTTTCCAAACTTTTCTTACAGCACACTTTAGAACATGTAAAAATATTTTGCACTTTGCACATGAATTTGAAAATTTATTCAAAAGAGGTATTTATACATATTAGCATAGCATAAATTAAAAATACAGAAAAATGGTATGTACTTCTTTATTCATTAAATGGAGCAACGTTATCAATTAGAAACCTGCGCTTGATAGGTTTTGGCAATGTTTTCAATGTTGGGACGTATTTGAGAAAGACAAACCCTCATTTCTTCTACGAGAGCAATGAAGGCTCTCTCTTTTTTTGGATTTTGATGTTATTGAGGGTTGTAAATCCCAATTCACATCAAAACGGATACAGCTTTCTTAGCTACTGAGGGGTATTCTTCTTTAATAGCAATCCAAAATACATCAATAGGTAACTCAGCATGCTTGATTTTAAATCCACAATCACTGGATATAGATGCCAATTCCTCTTGATGGAATTTTTATGAAGGGATTTTGAACCCAAGCATACTCTTCTGTGTTCAATGACGGAAAATAAAAGTTAATTTTTTCTTCCAGAGTTGTCAAATGTTCAACTACAATAGGACTCATTTCTTTTATACAGCTTTTACGTATTAAGGGAAACATTTCAAAGTTACCATCTTTAGCTCTATTTTTCCAAATTATAACTTAAATTAAAAAAATGAAACCAGCTTATCCGTCAAAGTGAGAATGTTTCCATCTCTACCTTGCATACTTGTGTTGACACTATTAAGTAGTGCAAATATTTCTGTTGGAAATCCAAAATTTGCATTGAAGATATTCAAAGAAGCGTTCAAGTAATTCTTTCTAGAGTTCATGTATGCGACATAGCACTTTATCCCTTGAGAGCCATCTGGCTTCTGTGTGTAAAAGTAAGTACTTGTGCTGGGAATCCATATCAACACAAATTTGTTCAAATAAGCAAGACTTCAATGGTCTACTTTTAATATAATTAACCATTTCAACAACTTGCTTTAATTCAACCTGTATTGTTTTTTAAACTAGCACCTCCCTGTGTAGGAAGCAATGAGTATGCATACATTAGGATTTTGCTGTTGTATGAGCGATACAAAACCTTTAATGGTGCACCATCAGTACATATTCCAACACATAACTTCCACAATAAATTCCATTTTTCAAGGTAGGCAGATAAAATGTCAAAGATATCTTGATCTCTTGTAGTGAGTGACATTTCTTTGCAACAATAGAACTGATTTGTGATTTGGTTTCCATCAAGAAAGCAAATCAATGTAAATGTAAGGAATTCTGCTTTGTTGCTAATGTCAGTTGATTCATCAACTTGTAAAGCAAATACTGAGTTCTGAAGTTTGTTCTGTACATTTTCCTCTATATCAGCAGATACATCCATAATTCTACGGATTGTACTATTTGAGAGCAGAATTTTGCTTATTTCTTGTTCCGCTTCATCACATACCATGATTTTAACTATCTTTCTACAGACGGGCAAGATAATCGACTCAGCTAAAGTATGCGATTTCGTTTGTAGTGCTGTTGAATATTTAGGCGGAGGTCACAGATTTGACCCACACAGCTGTTGAAAGTTAAACAGGATATCAACTGCAAAGTGGTCAGGGGTCATGGGCAGGATACTGACATTGAACTTGCAGGTGGTGGCTAGAAAATCAGCATGGGTGTTCGAGCTTGATAAAGCGACACAGAGGTCCTTGAAAAAGGAGAGAGACACAGGATGCACTCAGAGATACAGACAGCAGCTGGGCCTGGGATTTTCCTCCCGTGAACCAAGAGGGCTATACAACAGTGCAATCATTTTGATAGAAGTGAATTGAGCCTATTCAGAAATTGTAAACTTTTTCTGAAAATAGTTTCTTTGCTCAGATTGCTATTCTAACAGTCTTTGAAAATAATTCAGATCTTTATCTTTAAGATGTGAGTGTTTAGTTGTAAAATGTCTCTTTAACTTGCTGGGTACCACGCCTTCATTAGACATCCTTTCACCACAAACAACACACAGTGGGAGAGGTCAATCCTCATTTCCAGTCCAATGAAACCCAAACTTTAAATAGCTATTGCAATAGTGACAATAGGCTTAGTTGCTTTTGACGAACGTTCACTTTCAGATTCACAATCGTCACTGTTATGTTTCCTCTTAAACTTATCCATTTTATGGTAACTCGGTGAGTATAACTTGAATTGCTAACAAAGTCAAGTATCAAACTGAGACAAGTGACAGCATGTCATATATTTAATAACTGAACGGTCTGCCGACGTGAAGATATATTTGGAATCTTTTGTTCAGTTTCATTTATTTTAGCTCAAGAGCCTTTCAAAATCAATTGAAAAGATGAAAATTTCTACTACTACAAATGAAACAAATTGAAATATAATTATGGTTCTAATCTGTGGCAATATGTGAGGACGTATTAAAAGATTTTGTTCAACACCATATATTTTAGCTCAATAGTTTTCTGTTCAAAATCCATTATTGAAATGTAAACTTACTTAAATTTAGACCTTGTTCAAATAAAAATGTTATGGCCTTAAAAATGGATTCAATAAGTAGTTGATTTGCTGTAATTTTTAAAAATCTAGGTGGATTTTTTTTGTGCATCAAAAAGTGGAGAAATTTACAACCTAACTGACTACTGAATCAGTTTTGTTTACAATCTGCGCAAGATTTATGCTATTTTTATTCAACAATATCTCTGGTTCTATAAGGTATACACAAATAATTTTTATCTCATATATTTCACCAATCTTTCAACTTACTAATGACACTAACATTTTTCAATGATAAAATTAAGTTTTGTATGATTTTGAAGGTTTATTTTATCACAGTGTCAATTTTCTGTAAAGTAGATCAAAGATCTGCAGAGATACCTACATTCAACACCTCCAATAAAATATTAATAGATTACACATCATAGTTTCTTGATAGTAGTGCTACGTAATGTATGTTATTGTCAAACAAAGTAGTTCATGAAAGAAAAACAGTTAATACATAAATTATGTTGATAATTATAATGACATTTATTAGTTGAGAACCTATATTTGCCCGGTACTGGTGTGAGTGACTGCTAAACGAGCGGCCTAAATCTTAAATGTTAATAAAGAAACAAACTCTATGCAGGGATCGCGTCCGCGTCCACCCTGGATGCTCACACCGGCGCCAGGCAAATATAGGTTCTCAACTAATAAATGTCATTATAATTATCATATTCTATCGGATATAAAATTATCCATTATTTGATTTCAAAATAAATCTCCCTTCTCTTATAATTGCATAGTTGTAAAGATTTGAAACTGCTCACATTTTTAAAATATTAAAAATGAATGAATTTAGTGAAGATGCACAGTTTTGTGGAGAAACACATGAAGTTTATTACAGCAACGTCATACCCATTCATTTTCTAAAAAGATACTGGAACAGGAGCTTCTTATCCCAAGATGCTACAGACACAGTTGCTATTGAGACAAAGTTACCATGCCAGATACAAAAGAAAATGATAAATAAAAAGGAGTTCATGTTTTTGATATACCAACATTATCAGCATATGTAAAGACACTCTAATGACACAAAGTGTCTAAATGAGGAAATATGATGATGAAGATGGTTGATCCCTCAACTGCACAAAGACAGTGACAACTTCATTTTCAAACAGGATGGAGCGCCGTCCCACTTGCACAGGGAAGTTTGCAGTTACCTTGATGCAAATCTTTTGCAACTAAATAATTCTAAAGAGCGAAGTCAAGGGAGATAATTAATAAAAACTATGAAGAAAGATCTATAATCTGTAATTTTTTATTTATTTTTATTAGATTTCTTGAGAATGGCTGATCCAAAAGACTTCAAACTCAACACTGCCTTGTGTGCTGGCTGGCGAATGTCAACTGTGTACAATGGCCAGTTGTCAAGTAATCGCAGGGCATACACACAGATTTCTTCAATTGTACTTAGATTAGATTCATTTAATATAAAATTAGTTTAAGTAAATGTTTAATAAACTGGTTATACCTGCAGGGGCATACTGAATGGGAGATGCACCCCCCCCCCCCCCCATCAATGCACTTTATGTTGGCAAATTTCAAGAGGATTTATTAAAAAATTCTAGAAAATTTGAAATAGATGAGATTCAAAAATCTCATCTATTTCAAAGTTCCATTTCAAATTTTCTAGAATTTTTTAATTTTAATACACTTGTAGGCCATGTCCAATTTCTTCACCTTTTCGTGATGGACACACCCACTTTGTCGGCAAATTAGAGGCCTGCATCTCACCCGCCCCAAATATTTTGGACACGCCCATTTTCTCAACAAATTAGAGGCCTGTACCCCACCCACACCCCAAATAAAATCATTAGGTACATTCCTGTATACCTTATACCTTTAGTTTCTTAACAATAACAAATAATCAGAACACAAAAAATATCATTCTTTAATGAATCTGATAGTTATGAATCCACAGATTAACAACAAGAACAACAAAATCTAATTTAGGGGAGTAAAGTCTTTAAACCGATATATAAAATTAACATTTCGCTACTGTGATTTGAAATTACGTTCAAGTGATTGGTAGGCGGCTCTCTTACCGACTGAGCCAAACTGACAAGGTTTACATATCTACAAAAATGATTAAGTCTGATTTTATTTGGTCCCTAAACTCAGCAGGTGATATTGTCTTTGCATTTTTAGGGCTGCGTGAAATGTTTTAAGATTATGTCATGAATTGAAATAAAATTTTAAAATTCTCCTTTATTTTGACTTTATTGCATTAGAATATGAAATTTATTAAACAACTGACCTTTTTTTTCTTAATAAACTGTAAAAAGACCCATTATAATTCTATTGAACTACATCAATAAAAATGAGATTGTAACAAGCCTGGTTGCTGCAGGGTCAAACTCTACCCTTACTTCTATTCCAACTGAAGATCATTACTGCAACTTTTGTATTGTATATATATTAAATAAAAAATTATAAAAATATATTTTATTTTGTATAAATGTATTTATTTATTTTAGAATGAAATAGGCCCTGCGTATTTGTAACATACATTTTTGTAGATTTGTAAGACTTGTCAGTTTGGCTCATATTAATGAAATTCGAAGGGAATTTAAGGTTTATTCAATTAAAATAGAATTAATTTAATTAAAGTAAAATTCTAATAAACATAACTAAAAAAACTAACACGACGAGTCTATTAGTTTGTAAGGTCCCATACACCAAAAATAAATTCTGCTTATAGCGCAGTTATCTGCCCTTGCTTCACACACACACACTGACAAAAGCACACACACACATCATGTTTAGCAGACGCGGTGTTGTCGATTCAGCGCGTTTCTTGTTTTGGTAAAAAGCGCTAAATTAGCGCGTTTGCGCCTAAAGCATTTTGTCCATTTTTTTTAGTGTCTTCTTCTTCAGCTCTTGTTGCGGCCAAATCAAAAGGTAAGGAGGCTCATCAACCCGTTTTGTTATTGGATTACATTTACCTATACACACGTCTTAAGTACGTGAGTCTTTTCAATCCTTATTAAAAAGGAATAATTCCCAAACTTATCTTCTTCTTCTTGTGTAAATATATTGTTGTAGTTGGTATTAATTCCTTCGGACAGTTCGGATGTGGTCGCCTTTTTAACAATTTGCACTTAATTTCTGAAATATATCTATTCATTATTTTGGGAAATTGTTTGTAGCCAAAAATCTTGTCTTACCGAAACAATAAATTGAAATTTTATTTAATGTAAAATTGCTCAAAATTTATGTTTTGTTTTTTTGTAATAAATTAAAAGTCGAAAATATTAGTAACATTCGAAGGGAATTTAAGGTTTATACAATTAAAATGGAATTAATTTTAAATAGAAGTCAAATTCTAATAAATATGATTTTTAAAAAAACTCAAGGTAAAACAACAGTTAAAAAGTCTATTATTAATAATAATAATTGAATTGAATGTCAAAATGTAAGGTTTTAATGTAAAATTTGCTCAAAATTTAGATGTTTTGTTTTTAATTAAATCGTTTGTATACAATTTGGAAAGTTCACTTTATTGTTTAATTTACTCCAAACAAACTGAAACATGAGAGTAAATTTAAATAAAATCCGTCGTTTAATTTTAAGTTCAACTTTTCTTTTCCTAACACCAAAACGCCAGTCGCCAAAACAGGTTTGAAGCCAGAACGCTCATGCCAAATCGGCTTCGCCAAATAGTACCAAACCGTCTAAAGGTCTTAATCAGGCCCTGCCTATAATGGCCAACTTGAACTTAGTAACCACCTAACAGGGCTCCAGACTAACTTTTTTCACAACCGTCCCAAAGTAAATGTAAACCGTCCTGAAATCAAAATGTTGTTTCTTTACTTTGTTATTATCATCTATAATTGTTAGTTGTTAGTAGCATAATAAAAACAGTATTAAAATGTTGAGGAAATAAATAATTATATTTATTTTGCTCCATTCAAATTAATTGCTTTTAAACAAAACTGAAAAGTTATCTGCAAGCTGCAACAATGCTCTATGACAATAAACTGAATATCTTTGTGGACAAAACAAGACATTTGAGGACATCATCTCCAGCGTTGAAAAAACGATCAATAATTTTCAGCATTTTCAGGCATTTTATAGAACATGTAGAACACGTATGTGGCTTCCACTTCTCAACAGACCTAAACTCGTCAAAGACACAGAAACACCCGGGCCCTTTAAACATAACTTCTGTTTGACCCATCACACCTGAAGAAAGTTGAAGAATGGATCGGCAGAAACGTTGTGTTTACAACACAAATAACATAAAGGAGTTCAATCATCTGAAGAACCATTTGAATGTAGGACCCATTTTATAAACAACTAATCAAAAAAAAATCAACAGATTTATCGATAATGAAAAGAATTGTTTGTTGCCATCCTAGCAAACTGTAAAAAACACAGAATTAAGAACAAATAAATTGGTGAACCCAAATTCTGTCTTTCATTCTCAGTTCTCTGTCTTAAAGACAGTTGCCAGATAGTTGGAGACGTTTTGAATTTCTCAATTCAAACTAAATTTAAAATATTAATCTAAGTAAAACAGATCAAAATAGATATATACTAGTGTTTTAAGAGTCAATATGTCCAGGAAAGGAACACAAATGATCATAAGAAGTCACAGATGTCTGCATAAAAATTCAGAAACAGAAAATATGTATATGGCAAATTTCCCAATTTGGTAAAACCAGCAGGGAACATCAATTACAGACTCACACCCTGAGAACACATAACATTAGCTAGTTTTAGCCACCTGTTTTGTTCTGTACAAATCCCTTGGAATGGAATTTAGATAATCAGTTCCATTCTTCTCAACTGCAGCACTGATGGTATTCATCCCACAGTATTAAAGGAAATGGCTGAGGAGTTAGCAAATTGTGTCGACGAAGTGGAAAAAGATTCACCTGAGGAAATGACCTGCTTGAGCAGGCAAAAGCCGAGTGAAACGAGTCACTGTCATATATAGACGAAGTCGAGATTCGGTGACCCGGATGTGGAGAGTTTCTGGTGATAAAAGGACAGATGGCGAGGGCTCGAGCATTTTGCTTTTGACTCACTACTTGAAGCCACGCTCGAATCATGTTTGGGACTTATACTGTGAATGATGTTGTAGCAGCTCGGAGTTCATGATAGCTTACCGGTGATAAGCTAGGAAGTGCCCCCTGGAAGGAAGCTTTCCAGTGCTGCAGCATTGACGTGCTGTTGGATGCATTGCATCAAAACTGTGTCTGTGTTTTCCCCACTCCCTTTCTACTACACAAACCCATTGACAATAATCTTCAGGAAGCATTTAGAAGCAGCAGATCTACCACTCCTCTGGCTTCAAGCTATAATCACTCCCATATTTAAGAAAGGAAGTAAAAGCAACAAGAGAACTACAAATGTCTTCTATGTAAAATACTTGAGAAAATAATAGTCAAATAGATCATTGAGTGCATTAAAGATAACCAGCTTGTTAGCCAATGCCAACATAGATTCACGTCTGGTAAAAGTGTTACCACCAACCTACTGGAGGTAATGAAAATCTGGACTGAAGCCCTGATGCACCATATTCCGGTGGATATCCTTTATCTTGACTACAGGCCTTTGACTGTCTTATGAAGCAGGTTAAAAGCTTTGGCATCACTGGAGAAGCAAACAGATGGCTGACAGCATTTCTTTCAAACCGAAAACAGAAAGTTAGGTTGAATGGCTCTGAATCTCACTTGGCTTCTGTCCTTAGCGGTATTCCTCAGGGTTTCGTATTTGGCCCTATGCTTTTCTCCCTGTTTGTAAATGACCTCCCAGGTGAAGTTGGCTCCTTGATAAGTCTATTTGCTGATGATACCAAAATATACCTCCCACTTACATCAGATGATTCAGCTATGCAGTTTCAGGAAGATTTGTGGAAACTTGAAAGTTGGGCCAGAACGGCCATGCAGATGAGATCTCACCTCCTCAAATGCAAGGTTTTACATCTCGGTAGAAACAACCACCAAGCAAACTACTACATGCATAAGGATGACAGAAACTTGCATTTGCACAGACTGGAAGCAATGGAAATAGAGAAAGACATAGGTGTATACATAGACAATAAATTGAAATTCTCTGACCTTTGTCAAAACAAAATCATCATAGCACATAAAACTCTGAGATACATACAACATACATTCAAATACATAGATGAGAACATATTTCTTCTGTTGTACAAAGCTTTAGTAATGCCACAGCTAGAGTATAATTTAGAGTTTAATATAGATGCTGTAGAGAGGGTTCAACACAGAGCTACAAGGGTCAGAAAAAAACATACATTCCAAAAACCTGAAAAACGAATTCCCAAACAAATTTTATTTAAAATTTACGTATTAATCTTTGTGTGTCAAAAATCAAAATTTACTAAGTTGATTAGTCAAAACTAGTTAGGGCCTCAAGACCATCAGACACAGAAAAGAAACCTCAATCACAGAAGGGCCTATTACCAGAATATAAATTGGTAACTACTGATCCATTTGAGATAAGTATTTGAAAAATGGTGAAGTGTCAAAATCATTTCCATTTAAATGATCCAATTTTGACAGAAACTCATTGCCAAAAATACTTTATGTATTTCACAAATAATCCAATTTCTTTAATGATCAAATAATGAATGAGTCGTTCTGTGAGACAAACTGCTCACTTGAGTAACAATTCTTTAATTTGAGATACAATTTTGGATAATTTTACTGACAATTCATATTGTAAGTTATTTGCAATATTTATTATTTGCAATACTTATTTTAAATGGTGACTAAGATATGAAAAATGTATTTCCGTTAGACCCTCCCTACCTAAAGCTAACGTCCATAATTTCAAATTAGTCTCAAAAGTGTTTTATACAAGTGCAGGGTGCACAAACTTCCATTTATTAAGTTTAAAAGAAAGGTCATTCCGTTAGACAAACTGCTTTGTGCCTCATGAATTCCTTCTCAACCAACTATTCAGATATGGCATTAGTGGAAATATTCTAGCTGGGATTAGAGGGTACTTACATGGGAGTTAATGGTGAATACTCAACCTCAGTGCATGTGTTAAGCAGAGTTCCCCAAGGCTCTGTCTTGGGTCCAGCTCTATTCCTAATATTTGTGGCTGATGCATCATCCATGGTAAAAAACTTTATATCCCTCTATGCTGATACAAAACTATTCACACACATCTTGGAGACTAGATCGACAGACAGCATATATTCAGCAACCTCACTTCAACAGGACATAAACCTAGTTGCAAGCTGGTGGGATATGATGTAAATGTCATATAATATTGAAAACCAACACCAATACAACTTGCAAAATATTACTGCATCGCCTATGATTATAATTTCCAGAACCTCACACAAATCCAGGAAGAAAAAGATCTTGGAGTTATCATTGACCGTAACCTAAACTTCAGAAAACACATCAGTGAAAAGATCAGTAAAGCCAACAACATGATTTACCTCATAAAACACACCTTTAAACATCTGGATGCTGATATGTTCAATCTGCTCTATAAGTCCCTTGTTAGACATCAATTAGAATACACATCTCTAGTTGGGAGTCCTACATTGAAGATGGATATAGAAAACCTAGAAAAAGTTCAGAGACATGCAACATGTGTCGTCCTGAAAATCCCACATCTACCCTATGTAGAAGGACTTCAATATCTTGAGTTGCCTTCTCTACAATACTGCCTCCTTCATCTTTTACTTATCTATAAACATTCACACATGATAACTATTGACACTAAAACCTACTGTTCAAGCTATAAACACAACATATCCATGCTGACACCTTCACTTAGTCATAACACAAGCAGTCACAATTTCAAATATCAAATACATCACCATCAAAGATTATTTGGGCAATGACTTCTCCATGCCATTTAAATACAATTTTTTTACTAACAGTACTTTCACATAACACATGAGAATAATGCCCACAAAGCTGTTGGATGGGTCTAACATTAGTTGATGCTAGAAATGACCACAACAAATATTGAGTAATATTTCGATTTTGGTGGCCCTGTAATTCAATTTTTTAAAAGATTATGGTTCATATTATATATCAAATCCAGTATATTGTTTAGCCCAAGGGGCATCAATATTCTTAAGATGGCCCTGAACTTGACCCAATAGAGTGGTAAAGTGTGATGTCAGCAGCATAGACCAGGTTCTAAACATGTCACGCTTTTTTCTTTGTCGTTTTTTTTCATGAACCCTACCTTCATCCTTCACTTTGTATGAATCAGTAAAAACATTTGCTGTATTAGAAAGTGTCAACCAAAACTGTCAACATAGGTTTCTTTCAAGTTTCAAGTTGGTCTGGCTGGCTATGTATGTATCACGCATACAGGCCGCACCAGTGGAGCTAAAGGGCTGAAAACATTGTTAAATATATCATGAACCTTTTTCGATAATGTTAAAAGTTCTCCCCTTTTAAAATCAATAACAACGTTTGATATATTTTATTTATTACAGGAGTCTGTCACCTTTGCAAAAACAGATAAATTGTGGGTGAGTACAGACAGGTTTCTCACTCTTTATTGTTTTACTTGTTAAATCCCTTTTTGATCAATCTTCTCTTGTAGAAATCTACAATGTTGCTGATTGCTTGACCGAAAAAATACTCTATTAACTGAAATATATATATGTATTTTTAAAATATTTATATCAATTTTTAAACTAGACAAGGAATTAAAAGAAACAGTATCTGAATTCAGATGAACTACAATTGAATAATTATGTTTTTGATGAATTTATTGAACTAGTGCATTTCATTTGCTATTTCCTTCACATTTCAAAGATCTAAAAGGATTTGATAGGATGTTTAAGGGAATCCTGTCTGAGAAAAGTTGGTTGCGATAAAAAGCAACAAAAATATTATGGTGAAGGTAAATAGTAGCATAAAAAGTGAAAAATTGTTAATAATGATTTACAATATTTCACCTACTAAAAAATAGTAAAAGAAAAAGTAAATTTGTTTTATCTTTTTTGTTGAAAAATTTTTCTCTCTTTTCAGAGAATTCAAATACATAAACAAGCATGCAAACCTACACTGGAGCAAAACCTTATCCCTGTGAGGATGGTGCATCATCATTTTCACAGGATGGGCATTTAAAAGTACATATTCAAAAAAACACTGGAGTGAAGCCATTTAATTGTGAAGTATGTAGATCAGAATTATCAACAAAATCAAGTTTAAAATTTCACATGCAATCACATACTGGAGAAAAACCATATTCTTGTGAAGTATGTGGGACTGCATTTGCAAGTTTATCAGATTCAAAGAGACATATGCGAACACACACAGGAGAGAAACCATTTAATTGTGATATATGCGGTTCTGCCTTTTCACAGAAATCAACTTTAAAATTACACATGCGATCACATACTGGAGAGAAACCATATTCTTGTGAAGTATGTGGGTCTACATTTGCAAGTTTAGCAGATTTAAAGAGACATATGCGAACACACACTGGAGAGAAACCATTTAATTGTGATGTATGCAGATCTGCATTTTCACAGAAATCAACTTTAAAAATACACATGCGAACACACACTGGAGAGAAACCATTTACTTGTGAAGTGTGTGGATCAGCATTTTTAACAAAGTCAAATTTAAAAAGCCACATGCGAACACACACTGGGGAGAAACCATATTCTTGTGAAATATGCACATCAACATTCTCTCATAGTTCAGATTTAAAATTACATATGCGATCACATACTGGAGAGAAGACATTTACTTGTGAAGTATGTGGATCTGAATTATCAACAAAATCAAGTTTAAAATTTCACATGCAATCACATACTGGAGAGAAACCATATTCTTGTGAAGTATGTGGGTCTGCATTTGCAAGTTTATCAGATTCAAAGAGACATATGCGAACACACACTGGTGAGAAACCATTTAATTGTATTGTATGCGGATCTGCCTTTTCACAGAAATCAGCTTTAAAATTACACATGCGATCACATACTGGAGAGAAACCATATTCTTGTGAAGTATGTGGGTCTGCATTTGCAAGTTTAGCAGATTCAAAGAAACATATGCGAACACATACTGGAGAGAAACCATTTAATTGTGATTTATGTGGATCTGCCTTTTCACATAAATCAACTTTAACAACACACATGCGAACACATACTGGAGAGAAACCATTTACTTGTGAAGTGTGTGGATCAGCATTTTTAACAAAGTCAAATTTAAAAAGCCATATACGAACACACACTGGAGAGAAACCATATTCTTGTGAAATGTGCACATCAACATTCTCTCATTGTTCAGATTTAAAATTACACATGCGAACACATACTGGGGAGAAGCCATTTGCTTGTGAAGTGTGTGGATCTGTATTTTCAATGAAATCAAAATTAAAAATACACATGCGAACACACACTGGAGAAAAACCATATTCTTGTGGAATGTGCTCATCAGCATTTTCTCAAAGTTCACATTTAAAAAGACACATGGGAAGAAATCATTGAAGTATATGTATCTGAATTTTCCTGAGAAGTAAATTAAAAAGTTCACATTTGAAATTACATATCCCATCGCATACTAGAGAGAACACATATTTTTGTAAAATATGTAAATCAGCATTTTCCAATAGTTTACATTTTTTTAAAAATACATGGAAAAACACTGAGATGGAACAAAACAAAAAGTGGGTGATACAGTTTAAATCTTAAGCTAATTAAAATAAAACTGTGAATTCACAGGTTCTTCAAGCATGTAAATGATGGAAAACCAGCATGATGCTGAAAGGGACACGTCTAATTAGTCCTAATGGACTGTCTTCAATACAAAGCAAAAAACAAGCTATACTATTTCCAAACTATTTGATCAGAAATCTTTCAAACAAAATAAACAATAATATGGCTTGCAAAACACAAAACATTCCACAAGTTACTGATTCATGCAAGTATCATTGAACTTTCTGCAGTTGCAAGATGCAGCCGCATCGGGCTGTCTTGCATCCAGTGGTGAGGCACAGGTGATTAACTCCTCACAAGCATCTGGAACTAGAGGCAGCAACATGGGTAACAAGCGAATTCTCCTCCATCTTCCATCTCATAGGTGGCAGAAGTGGGTGCTGCAAGTGGGCTTGCTGCCACACTGAAGCCTGAATGTGAAAGTAGAGAGAATCTCTGGTTGGTGGTAGTTTCTCTATTGTCATGCCCATAACAAACATGCTTGACCGAACTTCATTGATGTTGTCAGCATTAATCACACCATACAATTTGAAAAGAAAAACACTTCTGCATCCCAAATGGTGTGGTGACTAACTTCAGGACCTTTGCCAAGCCCTTTAAGCAGATGTATATACTCTACAAACACATCCAGCACGTCTTCTTTGTATGGCCAGCAATATATGAGTTTGAGTTGCTCCCAGTCAGAGCATGGAAAGTTGTTAGTCCAGGAGCCAAGACCACTTTATTTATGTTTTTGGGTTCACAAGGTTTGATTGGTGGCCAAAGTAGATTAAAGTATGAAGAATCCAAATATGTAAGTCTTACAACTGTCAGCCTGTGCATTCTGTGTGAAAATTGTAATGTTTTATCAAATATATGGGGAAAATCAGTATAAAGAAATAAAAAATTATCTCTCAATCAAAAAAATAATTACTGGATCTGCCCCAAATTTAATCACCTCTCCCTCATCACGTGCCTTGTCCTTCCACAAAATATCATTGAGATATCGTGGGGACAGACAGGAGCAAATGCAAAAATATCTCCCAATCAAAAACAAATTATTGGATCCATCCCCAAAATTTAATTACATCTTCATTACAATGTGGCTTACCTTTCCACAAAATTTAATTGAGAGTTTTTGGAGATATCATGGACAGACAGGTACGAAGAAAGAAAAATATCTCTCAATCAAAATTGAATTTCTGGATTCTTGATGGAGGTCGTCCTCCTACCTAACTATATTTAATATCCCATCTGGAAGGTACAGGTACCTCAGACTACCCTTTAAACTGAAATCATCCCAGGATGAATTCCAAAGGAAGGTAGACAAATGGTTTGAAGACATCCCAGGTATTGTGGCCCTGGTAGATGACTTATGCATAGCAAAACCCACAATGAGCATGATCAGGCCCTGAAAAAGGTCATAGATTGAGCAAGACAGACGGGTATAAAGTTTAATAAAGGCAAATTGCACAGTCCCTAGAGTCAAGTGCTTTGGACACCCAATGGAATTGAACCTGACCCTGACAAGGTCTCAGCTATTCAAGATATGCCCCCACCTACAGGGATTAAGACATGGCTAGATTCAGGATAGCCTTCAAAATGGAATCCAATAGGGGGTTCTTTGGGTATAATGGGATTCAAAGAGAGTTCTTTATTATAAATTGCTGGAACCTGGTGTGGTAACTTCACATAATAAATAAGGTTTTTAGTTGAAACGTAAAAGGTTTATTTATCATTAACTGCCATGACAGGCCTACTCATCCACACATGCCACTAGTTGTCACAATTCCTCTGTATCCTAAGTGCTAGAGGGCTTGATCCTTTAAAGTCAATACATCCTCTGTAGAGTCACTACACAGACAAGGGGTGATGACTCACTATCATTCAACGGTCTCATAGGCAGGAGCAGGGCAAGTTGTTACACCTGGACAAACTGTTACTGCACATTGCTACAGTGAGCAATTGGCTGGTTTGAATGATGTATTGGAACGGAAAATAACTGGTGAATTTGCAGCATAACAACATCTGTCCTTGTGATGCAACAAATGGTTATGGAACTGGAATGGAAAATTCTATGTCATGCAATGCCTTCTCCAGACTTGTCACCTTTAGACTATAACTTATTTCCATCCATGCAACACTCCTTGTCTGGTAAGCCATTCCAATAATTTCAAGATATCAGTAATTTCCATTATTATTAGTATTTTCTATCATCTTAATTTTAGTTGCTTTTCATCAAAACTACTCAACCAAATAACGAATACGCTCACGGCAAGATTCGAACTAGCATCCTTTCTATATCAGGAAGGTATGTTGACTGCTCTACCGACTGAGCTACTAGAACTTTTATGGCTGGCAGAAGATCAAATGCAACCTTTAAACTCACCCTTTATTTTATTGTTTTTACATTCACTAGTAGTAGAAATATTATCTTGATTAATGATAGTCGACAATGCTTCATCTAATAAAAAAAAAATATTTTACTTATTTTTTATGTTATGGACTGAAGGAACAGAATTTGTTTCTCATTTTGACTAATGTTTTGAAGACCTACTTTCCAAATTTTGTTATTTTCCTTTCTATATAAAACAATAAAATGACTGTCTTGTGTTTTCTCTTTTGAGTTCACACACACACACACACACTAATCTTTCTGATTCATATTCTGTTTCTGCAAATTTTTGCCTTGACATCTCAATCAACAGACAATTTATTCAACAAGAAATAAATAAAAAGAAGAGATTAGGACAAAGTTTAACCCGTTGGCTGTCAAAAATGGATCATTTGATTGGGACAGATTTTCACTTAGCATCGGATTGTTTTGAAAAGAAGCTAACTTTTTTCATATTTAATTTTTTTTAAGGTTGATTTTGCACCAAACTCAAGATATATAGCTTGACTTAACTTTTTTTATTATATTTTTTAAACAAATATTTTTAAAATATCTTCAATTTGGCTTTTTAGGTTTTGATAGCCCAAAGGGAAGTTCCATAGACTTATAGACAACAAAGACAACTTTCAATTTTATTATTTCTTGAATATTTTAAAACAATATAAACAATGGTTCACATATTTCAGAATGAATAACTATTGAAAGTCTGTAATGTTTCACACATAAATTATAATCTTGTAAATAAATAATTATATAAATAAATTACATTTCATATTGTTATGGTTCATATATTTTTTATTCATTTTATTGATATTCTAGAAACCATTTATTTAACCAAAAAATTAAGTACAAAAAAGAAATATTAGCTTCTTTTCAAAACAATCAGGTGCTAAGTGGAAATTTGTCCCAATCAAATGATCCATAAATACTGTTTTAATTCTTACATTTTTATACTGTTAAGACACTGTGGAGATTGCAGAATTAATAAAATAAAATATATATTTTTTCTTTTTATATTTTTAAGACACTGTTCTTATATAAAATGACATTTTACGTAACAGAAATTTCGGAAAATTGACACCTTTTCTACTGTTAATTTTCTGAAAAATCTTTGATTCTATTGATTTTTCTCAGAGAAAGGTTATATCAGATTTTTTTTCAATCTTTGTTCTTAATAATAACAAAAAGATTTTGATAATAAAATAATCTTCTATACAAGTTTGAGGCCTTTTTTTAAGGTCTCGGGTGTCAAGTTCCTAGTGAAAATAGTTGACCATGCTTTCAATAAAGCAATTGAAATGTCACTTTTTTTTCTTCGTTTTTTAAAATCAATAATAACTCAATAATTGGTTTTGACAGTTTATTCTGCAATTTCCAATATTTTTATATAAAATTGTTGACAAATTCTGGTTTAGTATTTATCATTATAATAGTTTAGACAAACTTGGTTTAGTCATGAAGGTTTAGACATTCTGGGTTTAGACAAAGTTCTTTCTCTACAGACAATGGAATGTCCCCTCTAGGGCGCATGCCTGGGCAAAGTGTATGGAGATTTAAATTATCTTTTTTGGCAATCTTTTGTTAAAGGGACCCATGCCGTTTTCAACATTTGAAATCATTAGCGATATTTGCTACAGAAGATCATACACATAAATTTCTTCTACATATGAGAAAACTTATTTTTAAAAAAAAAAGATTTATATTGTAAAAAGCATACAAAAAATATCAGAAAAGGGAACAATTAATAATAAACATTCTTTCTTTTAAAGAAAAATATCTTTTTCATTTTAAGAAAGATTTTTTTTAAATAATTAAATGAATTAATTAGAATGAAACAAATCTTACTTTTTAAAAATTTTATTTATGTATATCTTTATATTAACATTACATTTGAATTTAAAAAATGACCAATGAAATTATTTAATGGTCACATTTTTATAAATGCGCATGTGTGAATTTTTTACTTAATTTAATTTTAATAAAATGTTTTAATATACAGATTCTTCAAATCTTTTAATTAATCAAATATTCAATTAATTTTTTAATACACAGATTGATCCGAATGAATATATATATATAATTTCTATGCTGATAGAATGTTGAAAAAACAAAGTTTTCTTAAAAGCAAAAGAAATTTACGCATATGATCTTCTGTAGCAAATTTTGCCAATAGTTTAAAATACTGAAAACGGCATGGGTCCCTTTACCAAAAGATTTCCCTTTTTTACATTAATTCTCACCTCTTATTGTTGTTTGTTAATTTTTTAAAACTATAATTGTCGGCATCGCTTTGCAGATGTAATTTGACTGTGACATTTTGATTTGTTGAAAGTCTGCCGGCCAAAGAGAATGATTGGGGGGGCTTGTATTTGACATACAGGTATTTTTCGACAGTGCCCTCAAGCATCGCAAATTAGTACCAAGGGAGATAATTTGGATTTTTGATCCAATAAGAAGTGTTTTCAACCAATGCATCCTCCCGATACTCACCTCATCATGAAGCTGAAACATGAAACCTAACCAAAAGATTGGCTCTCAACTAAGAACCATGCAACATGCACAAGAGAGGATCCTGGTTAACATCACATGGAGGGATCACAAGACAGCTCAGTATATTATAGAGAAAAACAGGATACAGAGATATCATAAAATCCATTATAAAACTCAAATGGCAATGGGAAAGTCATGTTGCAAGAATGTCAAACAACCGCTGGACATCATGACACACAACATGATCGAGAGGTCTGGCCAATCCTGCGATGGATGTTAAAAGGCTGATGATGATGACTATATTTGATGCTGTGTTTTATGTTCGTCACTTATTATTTCTTTCTGAAAAAAGAAAGAATTGATTTTTCAACCTCCTTCTTCTTCATCATCATCATCAATTATAAAAAGCACCCTTCTTGGGAACCCACTGGACGCTTGAAACATGTGCAATCTGCAGTACAAATATAATGCCTATTAAAGAAGAGTAAGAAGAAAGTGCACAAAAGTTACAAAACACAGGGCAGGAGCTACAGTTACGAAACTGAGTTCATATCATTATGAAAGTCTCAAAACAAGAAAGTTTTTATTTTTTATTTAAAGACTGCTAATGTATGTATGTTCTGGATATCATAGGGTAATTGATTCCAAAGTTTGGGTGCTATATAGCTGAAACTCCTGCACCCATGAGTCATATTCATAAAGACAAGTTCTAAAATCAAACCATCCAAATATCGGATATTAATAAGAGCACAGAGTTCATAAGGGCACATATCATGCAGACATTTGAATACTGTAATTAAAATTTTGAACACGACTCTTTCTTCTATCCTAAGCCAATGTAGGTCGATAATGCCGGTCCTAATTGACTCGCATTTCCTACTTTACAAAACTATCAGAATTAATTAACTGGTTTAATTAAAGAGAAGACATTTTCAGATTTAAAATAAATCTAAATGCGAGAAAAGTCACGTTAAGTAAATAAAATAAAAGAGGAGAAAGGGTGATAATCAAAATGAAACTATCCATTTTTTAATGCAAGGGACAGATTGTTGTTCAACACCGCAAGAGACATTGTTGTTCAACACCGCTTCAACATTTTATTTATGTTTTGTAATCAAACGAAATATTTTCTCTAAAATAATTTCATTTTCTGTTTCTGAATTCTGCTTTCTTTGTGCTTTTCAAATTCAACATCGTTTTTATGAATTTAATGAACAATACAGAAATTGTGTTGACTGAGAAATCCTTAAAAACCGACCACCGATTTTGGAAAACATGAAATCAAAGAGAGACAATA
>VCCN01003952.1:3036659-3048102 GCA_006491835.1 Architeuthis dux
TATAGTAAATAATATTTAAATATTCAACATATTCAGTGAAAACTAATTGTGTACATAGACAAACAACATATTTAGTAAGAAGTAAATACGACGAATCTAGGACAACTCGACCACAAATATTTCTCTACCCCGGACATTTCGGCCGCGTTTCGTTTTTAAAGGCGAAAATGACTATCTAGACACCAGGCGGGATTTAAGACGAAATAGAATCAAAATATATAAATCTAATGTAATTTACAATAATAAGTTATTGTTTAGTGTTTTACATATCTTTTTTCAACTTTTTATAGATACTTTTTGTTTATTTTCTAGAGTAATGTTATTTTTTTTATTTTAATTAAAATGTTTTACGTTTACGATCTTACTGATCGAATATTTGATAAAAAATCGAAAAACATTTTGTTAAATAGGTACAATGTACATAAATCAATTTCCATAAGTGTTGTACCAGTAGAAAGATTGCAAATTCCAGATCGATTCATAGCAGTGTTGCCAATTTAACGAGTTTCTCGTTTTGGCAATGCAAAAAGTGCGTGTTTCAAGACGTAATGTAAATTATATAAAATCTAATTTTTAGTCGATATGAACCAGGTAAAAAGTTGAACAAAGTTTAAATTTAGCTGCTACATCATCATTTCTTAATTTTGTTTGAAAATTCATGGCAATCGAACATTTAAAAGACGAAAATTGGTGGGCGAAGTTGTTTACCATGGATTCTCACGAGTTTTATAAAACAGCAGTTTGCCTCAAATTCAAACCTATTTTTTTACCAGGAAAGCTACCATTCTGACCAGCCTATCATACCTCATTTTATTCAGTATGAAATTCTGCACAAGAAAAAACATGTTAGAATTAGTCCCCCTGCTGGAGCCTAAAACCTGAAATTTCACTTCTGATCTCATGGACTACGTATGATCTTTTGTTTTTCTCAAATTTGAAAATATTGCTAATTCTGTTTGTACATTTTGCTTTCTGTTATAGAGATTGGTGCTTCAGCCTAATTTTTGGGAAATTAGATGATAATTACACATTTTCTTTTTAGCTTTTAGATGAGTCGATTTTCCAGTTTTTTCCACTGAATACAAATATGAAAGGAAAATAATTTTAGGTAAATGAAGAGAAATTGAAATACATTTAGACTCAGTTAACTTTACTTCTGTATTGCCTTTATAAGTCTCTTTTGCTATTGTATCAATTTAATATACAATGAAAGCAATATCTATCATTGACAGAAGTGTGATCCAGCCATTTACCTAGGGCTAATACATTTTTGACCACATTTAATTATATTAACATCTGAAAATATGAAAGAGAGATTATTTCTTGAAGAACATTATTGGCTAGATCAGTGGTCTTCAAACATTAACTACTTGGGGATCCCATTTCAATAATTAAATTTTCTAGGTACCCCCCTTCAAAAGACAACTTTCTCTTCTACATATATTTATATTGGATTTAGGCCTTGTTTATGGAATTATCCAAATGTGTATAAACCCAGATGTAAAAGCCATGATGGAATTGTTTATGAAGAATTATTAATTAAATTTTTTCGTGGGACACCTAGAAAGGTTGCATGGAACCCTGTGGTTTTGCGGTACACAGTTTGAATACTGCCTGGTCTAGATTATAATAAATAGAAATTGTGTATAAAAAATTGGATACACCTGAGCCTATTGAAATATAAAGTGAGTTAATATAATCTAATTCATTGATTGAATAAATATATATTTTTTTTTTTCAGATTTTCCTGCTTAAAAACTATTTTATGAACTGATATAATTTGGTGACTTTGAATGGATCATCATTTTCTTGGTGACCTGAAATAAAGAAAATATGGAAAACAACTCAGGAAAATAAACACTTTTTTGTTACACTTGGGAAAAACTATATTCTTGTGAAGTGTGTGGATCTTATTTTCCATTGGATGAAAATTTTAGGTTACATGTGCGAATACAAACTGGATAGAAACCCTATTCTTGTGAAATGTGAGTCTTCCTTATCAAAAAAGTCATATTTGAGCTGATATATGTGAACACACCCCAAAGAGAAATCATATGAGTGTGAATCTCATTTTCCATGAAAATCAAGTTTTGGACAACATTTGCAAGCATACTGGGAAGAAACCACATATTTGTAAAGTGAGCCACTCTTCCTGTTCACAGAAGTCAGGTTTAAGGTGACATGGAAAAACACACTAAAGAGAAACCACATACTTGTGAAGTATGTGGGTTTTCCTTCTCAAAGGAATCGCATTTGGTGAGTCACATGCAAACACACACTGGAGAGAAACCATATTCTTGTGAAGTGTGTGACTCTTCCTTTTCAAGACCTTCGTCTTTGAAGGAACATATGCGAACGCACACTGGGGAGAAGCCATTTCCTTGTGAAGTGTGTGGCTGTTTCTTTTCTAAAAAGTCAAATTTAGTGAGTCACATGAGAACACACACTGGAGAGAAGCCATATACCTGTGATGTATGTTGCTTATCCTTTTCAGTGAAATCATGTTTGGTAGACCATATGCGAACACACACTGGAGAGAAGCCATATTCTTGTGAAGAGTGTGGTTCATCCTTTTCACAGAAGTCCAGTTGGAGGCGGCATATGCGTGCACACACTGGAAAGAAACCATATTGTGAAGTGTGTGGTCATTCCTTTGTAAGTAAATCACATTTGGTGGAGCACAAGCGAACACACACAGGAGAGAAACCATATTCTTGTAAATTGTGTGGCTCTTCTTTTTCAAAGAAGTCTAATTTGAGGCAACATATGTTATCACACACTGGAAATGAGTCACATTCATGAACTATCATTTGAAAGCAACCAACATTTTTCAAATTAAAGGATCTTCATTTTTAACCAATTCAGCTATAATTCATATCTGATCAAACTTTGAATGAAAACCACATTCTTATGAAAGACCATATATGAAGATTAAACAAATGAGTGAGTACATTAAAGAATGTTCATGTTTCACATTGACAACACCAGTGTAGGTGACAAAATCATTGTAAATTTCCTTTAGTTTTCAAAAAGGGAATTTGAATCTTAACTCATTAACAGAAGGAGCAGCTTAGTTGCTTTGTGTTCTAAATGTGGCAGTCACTTGGATTATGCAGGGTAGCACAAAATAGGGTGAACTGTTTCTTTTCACTTACAGTTACAGACTGAGAAATAAGCAGAAAAAGTTGTCTCTAACCTTAAGTGCAAGGGTCCATTTACATAGAAAACAAACTGTTCAGCATATTTTGTACCACCCTGATTTGTGACTGATGGAAATTGCGGTCATTTGCAGTTCATGGGTTGAGTAAAAGCTCTGTAAAAGTGACACACGGTCGATTCCACACATGCGAACGTGTGTGTAGGAACACCTCAAAATGGGTTGAGTAAAAGCTCTTCATTTTGAAAATGATTTTAAACCTAAAAAAAGACCAATTTCTCATTTGCATAACAATTATTTCCATAGAAATGTAATATTTATCAGTCTTTACATGTTTTTCATATTTTTTTGAAAATCCATACTTTTTTAGTTATTATGGCCCAACAAAAGGTGAGAGAAGTAATTTATTCATTGATCACCCCTTTTCCACCTTTCTAATTTTTTAATTGATTATCCCCAACACAAAGACATTGGTCATGTGACAGTTCATATTGGGTGACTAACCAGACCTGCTACAATTAGTAAATTATTATAAGTTTGGAATAACAATTCTGCCTCAAGGAAACCTTAAGGTAAAAAAAAAGAATTTGAAAATCCATATTTATAAGGTATTTTCCCCAGCAGGACCTTCTTCTCAATGCAATATTTGATTGAGAAAATTCTTTATGCAACTTAGAATTTTTGTTTTGTTTGTAACCAAATAAAAGCTTTAACATTCAATTATTTTAGTGGAATATTTATTGACACTGGCCCCATTGTTATGGCCATTCTAAAAGTATTAAGACACTGCTGTAAAACTTAACCTTCTTTCATTTCTCAAAGGGAGGTAATGAGGTTTCTAAAAAGGTAAAATTGAGGTGATGAGGAGAGCGAGGCTAGTTTTATAGAGGGCAAGTTGATATACTGCCATTAGTTTCAATAAGTGATGACAGATGGTGCTTAGCTTCTCTTTGTGCACAGGTGTCAACATTGACCATATTGTGAGATGATGGGAGCCATGTCGGATAATGCTCTCCAAAACTAAACAAAAAACTCATTTTGGACATCTCAAGGCCTTGTAGAAACCACTGCTCAATAAAACCTGCTTGATTATCTGAAATGGCTGTCTTTATGCTTTATTTTTGTGTAGACGTTGTTTTCCGAGAATTCGATTGTATGGCTTAAATTACATAGAAAAATAAAAAGGTCGAAATTTGTAAGTAGCCTAAGTAAATAGTCTCCTAAGGAATTCAGTATTTTTTAATTAGTAACAACTTACCCCATGCCATGTAACAACATACCCCACATATGGGGCAAGTTGTATACAGTTACCTTGAATAATAATTTCTGTTATATCTCAAGAATGAAGCAATATATCATTTTTCTATTTGGTGTTTAAGAACATAATGACCTTCTCACAACAGAAATGTATTTAAGTTACCTTTTGTAGTTTTTTATTGGGGGGCAAAAATAGTAAATTTGTAACAACTATTGAAATAATCGATTATTTTTGTTTTAGGAAAATATGTTGAAAATGTGAAAGATTGAAATTTACTGAATTAAATATTATAAGACTACATCTCATGAAAAATAAACAATGTTTGTAGAAAATAAATCTCCCTTCTCTTATAATTGCATAGTTGTAATGATTTCATACTGCTCACATTTTTAAAATAATAAAAATGAATGAATTTAGTGACAATGCACAGTTTTGTAGAGAAACACATGAAGTTTATAACAGCAACGTCATACCCATTCGTTTTCTAAAAAGACACTATAACAGGAGCTTCTTATCCCGAGATGCTACAGAAACAGTTGCTATTAGCCAATGAACGAAACAATTCTCTAGAAATTCATGGCTAAAGATTGAGACAAAGTTAGGTTTATCTACCATACAAAAGAAAATGATAAATAAAAAGGAGTTTATGTTTTTGATATGACAACATTATCAGCATATGTAAAGATACTCTAAAGACACAAAGTGTCTAAATGAGGAAATATGATGATGATGATGATGGTTGATCCCTCAACTGCACAAAGGTACTGACTTCATTTTTAAACAGGATGGAGCATGGACGGGTTTGCAGTTACCTTGATGCAAATCTTTTGCAGCGCTGGATTGGCCATGTGACAGCCGCCAACATGTCACTTATGCATTTGCAACCATGAAGTCTAGATCTAATGTCTTGTGACTTTTTCTTATGGGGATATGTCAAAGATGGGACCCAGCAGATTCACCAACAACATTCAATGACAACACTTTACCAATAACAATTTCCCCAAGATGTACAAATTACTGAGGTCAAAATGAAATAAAATTTTAAAACAAAATAAATTTCACAAACAAACACTTTTGTTTTTATTTACACTAAAAAAAGTTAGGATACATAAATTTAAGGGGTATCTTTGCAGTTTAAACAGGTTTTTGCCTGTTGATTTTTCACGTTGTAGTTCAGCATCATTTCTATATTTAAATGTTTTTAATTTAATGTTAGATATTTATACTTACTTTTTTGATGATGAAGTATTGTAAATCATTATTTAATTTTTGACTACTATTTACTATTATTTACCTTCATCTTAATTTTTTTAGTTGCTTTTTTAAAATCATAAATTAAGATGAAGGTAAATTATTTATTTATTTATTGTTATGATGTGTGCTTTTATATATAACTTGTATACTTTTTTTATTTGAGACTCTAAGCTATGATGTGAAAAAACAGCTGTTTAAACTGCTAGATACCCAATAAAAAGTTTCAGGTGTAAATTATATAGATGATAAAGGATTTAAAGATAAATTTTACAAATAAACATTTTTATTTACGTTAAAAAAGTTAAGATACATGAAATTTAAGTTTCAGATGTAAGTTATAGATAAAGGTTGTTTTTTTTTAAATTCACAAACAAACAATTTTATTTAAACTGGAAAAGTCTTCAAATTTTAGTTACAGTTGTAAGTTACAGATAATAATAAAAGTTTATTTCACAAACAAACAATTTTATTTACAGTAAGATATTTGTTGTTTTTTTAAACATTTAAAAACATTTATCCCTAAAATAAGCTTTTAAAATATATTCTTTTTTTAAAAAAAAAAGTAACGATAATGTTCCCAAACAAAAAATCTCTAGTTTTATTGAATTTTATTTTATTTTTTCTATATGCTAATTATTACGTCCCATTGTTTACACTGGAAACAACTTTTTCAAAGACAAAAATCTCCGGTTCTAAACATGAAAATCTTAATTTTTAGATTGAAAACATTCATTCATTTTTTTTACGATTAATGGGATAAATCTTATACAAATTTTGAACTTTTTTTCTCATCATGTTTCGCTTTTTTGTCAAAGGTTTGGGAAGTACCTAAATGAATCTGAAAACAGTATGGGCCTTGTTGATTATGGGGCTGAGCATAGGCATATCGGAACTCTTTGGAATGTGAGTTCTTAAAGCTGAACCCTTTTTAATAATTAAATTTTCTAGCCAACCCCTTCAAAATAACTTTCCCTTCTACATATGTATATTTACATATATATTTAAGTATTGGATTTTGGCCTTGTTTATGGAATTATCCAAATGTGTATAAACCCAAATAGAAAATACACACTCGAATGGAAAATTAAAAATGAAGCTTACTGAGGAAAAATAAACATGAACATCTACTGACTGAACAGTGTTTGTGTCATGTAAATAACCAAGATGTTATTAATTTTAACGTAACTGTTAAAAATAAGTATTTGGAATTTAGGTAAGAGATAATGTTTCTTGAAAAAGATATTGGTCACAAGAAATTTAATTATCCTTTCTTGCACCAAAAATAATTTGTACACACAACTGAGTTTTTAAAAAAATTACAAAAAATCCCCAGGAAGGAAACACAATCTGCAAACGGTCATTGTTGATATGTAAAACTAAAGTTGACAAAATTGTATTGATGTATTTTCTGATGTTGTATTTCCTTAAGTACTAATGTAACGTTATCAACTTCTTGGAGGTTGGTTTCGTCACTCCTTGTGGACGGTGTCATGGTGCACAATGTATCCGGACTTCAGGAAGACGGAGGTTGGTCTCTGGAAAGAATTGGTCTGGAACATAACAAAGGATCGAGATGGAGACAATTTTTCTTGTCGAAGAATATGCTCTGTTTATTCATAATTCTACAGAAATGTTGTCAAACACAAATATTCTTATAAAATTGAGAGAGAGTGAGAGTGGGTGTCTAGGCAGGCTTAGGAGGTGACCACTCAATCCATATCTGTGGGACACTCTCCCTTGTCTTTGCTCTGTCAGACGTATTTATAGTGTGGCTGTTTATAGTTTCTAACGGTTAAATTAATTCATCTTGTATATTTTGAATTCACCCATGCTCGTTTATTAAACAGATTTCTATTTTTAGGTATTTTCTGTCGATGTTTTGAATCCTATTTCCTTTTCTCCTGAGTTACCCTTTGACTTTATCAAAGTGTCAATCTGTATATTTTGAGCTTCCAATATTTTCTTTTCGTTTATCTATCTATCTATTTTCATTTATGTACCCCTTTGCTATGGTATACGCAACAATGTTGTAAAATCTGGATTTCTGCTTTACAGCAAATCTTTTTTTTGTTTGTATTTTCCCCGCTAAACTTAAGTTCAATAGAGAGAATCAGACGAGACACATGTGCATTCCAGTTTTGCTTTAATCCATCTTACATCAGCCATTTTGTATCAACAGAAATATGAATGGAAGAACCAGATTTATTTCAACAGTCATGAATACTACTTTACCGGAGTACCTACTTGACCAAGATTGTGGTGCTCATTATGAACGATTAATTAATGAAGAATTATTAAGTATATTGTAAAAATGTCACTTTGTTTCGCAGAAACCCTGGAACGGTTGCGCGGTACCCTAGTTTGAATACCACTCTTCTAGTAAATGAAGAATTTAGATATCAGAAAAAAAGCTTTTTACCTGCTATTTATTTTCAAATAACTTTTCAAACATGAAATCTTCTAAATATTAAAATATTTTACAAGAATAAATTTAACTTGGTCTTCTTGTGGCACATTGTGTGCCACATTTGAAAGAAGATCCATTTAGTATTTGTTCTGACATGGTCTTTACTCTTCATTTTCTCTCCATCAAGCAAGTCAAAGCTGCATGTTTGTGTGTGGAGCAACCTGCCATAATTGTCATGTGATATAATTTCCATCCATCGAATGAAACTATGGCTTCGAAGCATTTCGGTTACTTCTCTTCCATGTTGCCAATTTAGATAATTTATATCTAAATTTAGATAATTCTAAAGAGTGAAGTCAGTGGAGATAATTAATAGAAACTAAGAAGAAAGATCTATTAATGTAATTTTTTATTAATTTTTATTAGATTTCTTGAGAACTGCTGATCCAAAACACTTCAAACTCGACACTGCACTGCCTTGATAGTCGGAGAAATATTTTAAGGTAACATATTTCAGGATATAAATCCGTAGAACGGATGTGTTCAGCGTGGGTATCAGTAAAGAGTGCTCAATGCCTGTTTAAAGACAAGATAATCCAATGGCCATTGTTGTAGTTGTATCAAACCAGTTTTAAAAATCGTATTATACGTAAAACAGCCTGTCACTGGAATTGGTCGAGTTCCGTATTCTTTCTTTCATAAGATATATAGGTATCTTATGAAAGAAAGAACACGGAAAAAGTGCTCACACCCGAAATTAGTTGAGAAATACTCACTACAACATTTCCACCTATAAGTTTTAGGGGTAAATGTCTAATCTGTATTAGAAATATTATCATGTCTCCCTTTCCTCAAATTTATTCCTGCCCCAAAATAAAGTTAAGGGGTTAAACTTAGGCACTTTGCCATTGGTTGAAGTTCAACCAATGAGAAGCGCCTAAAAAATGGGACCGCAGACTTCAAAATCCCTTTACCTCTCCTTCGCATTCGACAGCCGTGCAGACAAGACCTAAAAAAAGGGGGCTACCCCCTTTTTGGGGACTGAATTGCTAACTTTCATTCTGATTTTACATCTACTCCAAACCATACAACAAAATGTCAGGACGAGGCAAAGTAGGAAATGTTGAGGGAAAGAGCAAGACCCGCTCATCCCGTGCCGGACTTCAATTCCCCATCGGTCGTATCCACCGTCTTCTGCATAAAGACAACTATGCCAAGAGGGTCAGTGCCGGTGCCCCCGTCTACATGGCCACTGAGATTCTCGAGTTGGCAGGAAATGCTGTCAGAGACAACAAGAAATCCAGAATTATCCCCCGTCATTTGCAACTGGCCATCCGTAAAGACGAAGTATTGAACATTTGTTAGCCGGAGTGTTAGCCACGACACCAGTGAGTCTTTCTCCACGCGAAATCCCACCTTTTTCGCAACCTTCCCTCTATATCTTGTATCTACCCTTTTCTCTTCTTATGTATTAAAGATTGGATTATCTCGAACCAAAACACCTGTTGCATTGTTGTTCTTTCTCTCACACTTTGAGTCAGCATGATCCCGCTTCGCGTTAAACATTCCCTTTGCGAAGATAGGCTGGTTCTATCTTCCAAACTGTACAGTACCTTTGCAGAACGCAAAAGTACTAGTGTCTTTTTTAATTTTTTTATAAATCTGCTTAGAAGAAAAATATAGGATTTTAAAATTCAGGGATAAGACAAATTTGTTAAACGAGAAGGAGGAAATTATTTCGCGGAGTAGGCATAAATACAATTTGAGACTTAATAGCAAAAAGATGTCAGGTCATATTAGCCCACCAAATTGAATCCCCAAACCCAGAGACATTTTAAGAATATATATAGTATATGTAATTGTAATGTTCCCTAGAAAGAATTACACATAGCAGTATAAATTAGTATAGAGAAATCTTTATCATCCCCCAACCTGCCGCTCTAAGACCAGGGGAAAGAGTAGAATTGTTGAAGAAGCCGAAATGATAAAGGGAAGAAAATTCCAACAGTCACCCCAAAGACAGGGGAAGGTACATATATACCCAGCAGATATTCTTTTTTTTGTAAAACCAAAAAGTGTACAGTTTTTAAAAAATTAAAATGCTACGAAAAACATTCCATACTATATATTACAGTTTTATTGCATTTCTTATTTTCCGATTCGGGGCGAATTTTAAAAAAAATAGTCTGCAGTTTCAAATAAAACTGATTTAATTTTTCCGGGGACTTATCTTTATAGAAATGTCAATATTTTTGGCACTCAAAAGATATTTCATTGAAATTTCATGAAATTAAAAGAGGGTGGTTGACTTTTTAAATAACATATTTCCATAAGTTTTCTTACAAAATACCCTTTTAATTCAAAATTGAATACATCCCGAAAGTTTTATTGAAATCGGCTGATTAGTACTTTTTGGGGCGAAATATTAAAATTTGTGTGTAAATTAAGCCAAATTTTTCTAATGCAGATTCCCATGGTTGACCAGTTCGGTTCGCAAGTGTAAACAAGTTCTCAACCAGAATTATCACCGGGTTTATATTGTTTATACTACACAAATAATATTTAGATGATATTGCTTTCGAATCTTTCTTCTTATTAACAACACAGAGATTATTACAATAATATTGATAGCTTAAGTTTCAGACATTTTTATCGACACATGTCGCTTTTTGTCAAAGGTCCGTGATATATCTTATGTTTAATACTTCCAGAATATTAAACTACGGTAAAATTAAGTAAAAATACAAAAACAAGTTGAAAGAGTCCATTATGGGAATTGACTCATCACATCATCGTCTTTAAAAAAAAAATATTGAGGGGCGTTACACACAAACAAAATGACGGCATATACGAAATATATGGATATTTTTTGCTTTACTTATAAAATCTATTATGACATTATATACTTTGAAAATAAATAATTAAACCGTTGTCCTCTGTTTGTGGCTAATGTAACTGCTTTTCCAAAAAGCGCTCTTCAAGCAGCGAGGTACGAATGTCAATTTCTTTCAAAACGCAAATGTCACAGCTTCAAGCATCGAACAGATTATCGCAGTAAATCCTAATTCATTCCATCTTTTTTAAATACAGAAACCACCAAAGTTTACACATTCGATAATCTTGTAAGTATTTGAAGCTTTATTTTATTAATTAACTTTAACAAATAGTAACAAACTCAGTCTTTTCGATAACCGCTTCATATTCGATATTGTACTTAACCCATATTCTATTCATTCAGCCACTTTCTTGTATATCGTTATAATCCATGTTGAATAACTGAGTGCATTTTGTTGGCGATAGTTTAATAATTCGGTTGGTAAGTTTGCTGTTTATTTTCTTTAATTGTTTAGGTGTGGACATGACAAAT
>VCCN01003952.1:3048310-3059367 GCA_006491835.1 Architeuthis dux
AATATCTGTTCGTAGTAATTACTAGTGAATTTTCTCCCCTTTTTAGCGATAAAAAAAACCACCTGGATTTTAAAAATTTATTATACATCAACTACTGATCGGATCTTAATAAAAGTTTTCGATACCTATCGAATAAAGGATGAATTTTTTTTAAAAATCAGTTTGTGTTCCCAATTTCGTTGTGATTAAAAAAAACTCCCTTAAAAATTTGATTTATTTTCAAAGGATTAGTCCAATCTTTTTAGATTATTAAGTCAAGCCCATGAACATATAAATTCTGCTTCTGTTTTTGAAAAAGCTATAATGATTTTCCTTAAAAAATTTTTAATTTAAATTATTTAAAACGGCGAAAAAAAAAATATACTGCTCTAATCGCCAATATTTTTCATTCATTTGGTAAAATATGATTTATCGCTATTTTCCATAAAAAGAGAAATAATATTAGCTATAAATCTTTTTTATAGAGAATTTTAAAATTTTTACTGTTTTTAAAAATTAAATTTTTTACTCTGTTTCTATAAAATCAGTTCAAATCTGTTCTCACGTGATGTACTATGAAAGGGTAAGTAAAGATATGTAAAAAAATGAAAACTGAACCCATGTGATTTTTAAAAAATCATTTTTTTTGTTGTGATTTAATTGGCCGATATTTTTCTACGGATGGACATAAACTGTAAATTTTCTATAATTTTTATGTCAACAAAGAGGATACAACTGCTGTCATAATCCCACAGTCAGCCATCTGCTTATTGACAAATACCGACTTCCGTAATAGCTTCTTATGCGCTAATTGGTTGTGTGAACAGATGTGACAATGGCGGTAAGTAGAAGGTGTTGGCAGATATTTGACCCCCCCCCCCACGTGAAAAAAGGAGTTTTTATGTAGTTATTGAATGGAAAATGGTAATTATTCGGTTAAGGATTGTTCAGTAATGATGAAACTAAGTATATCTAATTTTTTAAAAAACATCTGAAGAATTCTTGATTTTTAAAGGTCAACAAAATGGCGGAAATTATAGTTTAAAACTTTAAATTGACTTTTAAGAGCACAATTCTACGTTAAAGTTTTTTTTTCTTTTTTCCAGACACATATTTGGACTTTATTCTTTCTAACAAAAACAAGAAAAAACTTACAAACAACAGTTTTTAAATTTTAATTTACGTTTTAAAATGGGGTGTGCAGAAATACTATATGCAGCTTTTGACACCCTATTTAAAAAACGTAATTAAAAACTTTTTTTTTTTTTTAAAGTTTTTTTCTTGTTTTTGCTAGAAAGAAAAGAAGGCCCAATATTTGTCTAAAAAGAAACCTTATAAAATTTCCAGGCCTTAATTTTTGTGTAAAACAACACAAATATTCATTAATTAAATTATGTTTTGATGGGCACTTTTCCTCCCTTGATGGGTACTTTTCCAGATTCCATATCAGAATCGTGTCTAGAATGATTTTTTTCAATTAGTAAAAAAATAAAAATAAATGGCAGAGTTTTTGAGTTGACCTGAAAAGCTTTTATTGAATAAAAACAGAAACAAAATAAAACATACTTCCCAGGCATTATTCTTCATTTCAATGGTTATATTTGATTATTCAACATCGTTGCGATATAATTAACAAAATCTCAGAGTTGGGCAAACAGTGGAAGTTTACTGAAAGAATGAAACAAGAATTTTCAAAAACAATTGAATTAATTGAAAAATGTAACTCTCTATAAAATGTAATTTTAAGATTTTTTTTCTTTTTACCCAAAATAGTCCTAAAATATAAGTTGGCAAATAAAATGTTTAACTTCCTAGGTGAGGCGGTTTTACAGAACCTCCTATGCTCTTTTTTAAAAAAAACAAACAGAATTTATATTTCCATGGACTTATCTTTAATGTATATAAAAATCATGATTGGGAAAAATTTATAAGTAAAATAAATTAGGTGGTAGGTGGGGTATAATCACATGGAAAAAAGATTTTTTTCCAAAATTTGGAATGGAAACTTATTTTAAAAAATGTTCATCCTTTATTAGATAAGTACTGAAAATCTTAGTAAAATCAAATAAGTAGTTGATGTTTTTTCATGTAAAAATTTTGGAAATTATTCTAATACATATTTCTACTGCAAATGTTTTGTTTACATTATAACATTTAAGCTATCTATTTTCAAAAATATTTCTGGTTCTTTAAGGCGCGCACAAATAATTTTTATCTTGTATCTTTCTGCAATCTTCTTGCTAATCCTACAAAAATTTCGCTGATAAAATTTAATTTTATACAATTTGCAAGGTGTTGATTTACAGTATATCAGCGAAGTCCATCTAGATACCTTATAAATATGGAGAAATGACATTTTTACTTTTCAAACACAAACAAGAATTTAAAACCAACACAAAAAGATAATAAAAAATCATTCTTATATTTATTTTACTTTTTGTTTGTGGAATTGTAGTAAGAAAGGCAAAAGTAGAGAAAGTAGGCGATATAATAATTTCCACTTTGTTTTTAAGTGCTTTTTCGTTAGTCCTACCTAAAGCTAATGTCCATAATTTTAAAGTATGGAAGTCTAAAAAGAAAAGATTGAGTTTAATTTTCTTTTTCTTGCCAACTAGAAACTCAATACATGGTATAAATGTGGGGTGACATTTTAACAGCAATTAGATCTTATAGAGTCAAAACATTTCTCCCGAACTGTCAGTCTTGTATATCTGTTAGGGATGGGTTCCAGATGAGTCAAGTTGACAGATTTTTGCAGCTTTGTCTGAGGATGTGGCTAATACTAGCAGAAGTTTGAAATAAGAAAAAAAAAATTAGCAATTTGGGGTTTCTTCTCTAGTTCACATTAGACCTAAATTTCTTCTTTAGTCCTCATTAGACCTAAATTTCTTCTTTAGTCCTCATTAGACCTACTAATTAAAGATAAATAAAAACTATGTGCAAATAAATTAAATTCAAAATTTGCAATGTCATTAAACATTTCTATGCTCTATTAGAACCAGTGATGGAAATGGGTTTGGGGAACTAGGTGTAAGGTTAGAATTTAGGAGCTAGATATATGTTAAAATCTCCATTAGTAGACATTGAACATACAAAAAACCTGGAATTGAGGTATATGCTGTATCCTGCATGCTCCCCCCCCTCAACTACTGATTAGAACATCAAAGAATCAAGACACCAACTTGAAAATCTAGCCCCAAGTATTTTAAACATTGTTTTTTTTTTTTCAGTGGTTTTTGGTAGAAAATTGAGCAACTTGTTTCACATATTCATTTTTGTCATTTTTTAATACGGGCCATTTCTGAGACCTTATATCTCAGGATCTAGAAAAGCTAGAAAGATCCAGATTGTATCATTTTGTAGTGCATTCACACCACTTTGTTCCTTGCTAGGCAGAGCACACAAAGTTGGCTAGGTCCTGGCTTCTCAGAAATACCAATGAGATTTGGAGCTCACTTTGACATCTTGATGCTTTCTAGAGCAAGTTAACATTTTCAAAATCTACATATAAAGATGACCCTGAAAACAGATTTTCAGTGCAGTAGAAGTTCCTGTTGTGGAATGATCGCTAGTTGAAAATGGAAAAAAGATTTGGTTGTCGTCGCTTCGAACAAAGTAGTCCTTGTTCTTGGATCCATAGTGACTGAATGAGTAAAGATATTCAGCTAAAATTTTACAGGACTTCATTTCAAATCCAAATGAACGTGTATTTGTGTATTAAAAAATTGGATACACCTATATAGAAATATAAAGTGAGTTAATATAATCTAATTCATTGATTGAATTACTATATCATATTTCAAATATCTTTTTTTTTTACAGATGTTCCAGCTTAAAACTATTTTATGAACTGATATAATTTGGTGATTTTGAATGGATCATCATTTTCTTGGTGACCTGAAATGAAGACAATATGGAAAACAACTCAGGAAAATAAATGCTGTGTTTGGAACTTTGGATGTAAATTGTCTAATAGATCAATTTACACTTGAGAAAAACTATATTCTTGTGAAGTATATGGATCTTATTTTCCACTGGATGCAAATTTGAGGTTACATATGCAAATACGAACTGGATAGAAACCCTATTCTTGTGCTGTGTGTGGGTCTTCTTTTTCAAAGAAGTCATATTTGAGCTGATATATGTGAATATACCTCTGCAAGAAATCATGTGCGTGGATCTCTTTTTCCATGAAAATCAAGTTTGGGTCAACATTTGCAATCATACTGGGAATAAACCACATATTTGAAAAGTGAGTGACTCTTCCTGTTCACAGAATTGAGGTTTGAGGTGACATGGAAAAACACACTAAAGAGCAACCACATACTTGTGAAGTATGTGGGTTTTCCTTCTCAAAGGAATCACATTTGGTGAGTCACATGCAAACACACACTGGAGAGAAACCATATTCTTGTGAAGTGTGCGATTGTTCCTTTTCAAGACGTTCATCTTTGAAGGAACATATGCGAACGCATACTGGAGAGAAGCCATATCCTTGCGAAGTGTGTGGCTCTTTCTTTTCAAAAAAGTCAAATTTAGTGATTCACATGAGAACACACACTGGAGAGAAGCCATACACCTGTGACATGTGTTGCTTATCCTTTTCAGTGAAATCATGTTTGGTGGACCATATCCGAACACACACTGGAGAGAAGCCATATTCTTGTGGGGTGTGTGGTTTTTACTTTTCACGTAAGTCAAGTTTGAGTCGGCATATGTACACACATACTGGAGAGAAACAATATTCCTGTGGGGTGTGTGGTTTTTCCTTTTCAAAACATGCATCTTTGATAGTACATATGCGAACACACTCTGGAGAGAAACCATTTTCTTGTGCAGTGTGTGATGCCTCCTTTTCAAAATTTTCATCTTGGAAGGAACATATGCGAACACACTCTGGAGTTAAGCCATTTTCTTGTGAAGTATGTAGCTTTTCCTTTTCTAACAAGTCAAATTTGAACCAACATATGCGAACACACACAAGATAGAAGCCATATGTGTTTTTTCCTTTTCAAATGGGTCATGCTTGCAACATATGCAGATAAACACTGGAGAGAAACCATATTGTTGTGTAGTGAGTGGTTTTCCTTTTCTTTTTTTGTTCTTCATCACCTCACTTGTTTCACTTTCTTCAAGAGCACTTAGTGTAATAATCACATAAACAAATAAATATCTGTAGTATTTATAGAACCTAATTGTTCTTATTTTGTGATGATAATGAAAATATCACGTACAAACACGATAATTCTTTTAAAAATCTGGCAAAGATCAGCATATTCGATTTTAATAAAATTTCGATACTTTTTTATAAAGGAATTTAAAAAAAATAATTTTCCATTCCAAATTTCGGAGAAGAATTCTTTTTCATATGACAACATGCCTTTTTTTTTGCATGGTGCAACTGTCGTACATTTTAATCTTGTTTATTTTTTGCACTCAAATATGTGTACTGCTTTATTATTAAATGTGCTAGATCTCATCAGCCTGAGTGGAAGATAATTTTAGGCACGAAGCATCTTATCAATTAAGTCTCAAAACAATCTGATTTAAAACAGCTAAGAAAATCTCTTTTCAAACATCGATTTTGAATATAACATATATAAAGTTTAAATGCCATTATTGCCAGATCGTGTGACCCTGAGTGGAAGATAACTTTAGGTAAGAAGCATCTTATCAAGGAACACCTGTCTATCAGGTTTTGAGAAAATTGATTTTAAAACAAAATGGGGACTGACCGATGAAGAAGAGATGCTTCATACCTAGTAGACCCCCACCACCACCAGATGTGTGCCTGACCAACCGTCTTCTCATACTGAAGACACTTCAAAAGATGTGAGTTTTTATTTTTTTTTTTAAATAGGTGCCAACTTTTCAGAAGCAAAATTAATAAACCTGATTCATTCACACACAGCACATTTTAAAACTAGTAAAAACATTATTCCAGGTGGTGGCTTGGTTTGAATCCCTCTTCCCTGACGTGAGCTATCCCTCCAGTTGACTGGACAGACTGATGAAGAAAGCTGAAGATTTACAAAAGTGTGATGATGCAGACATGGAAGAATTCCTGAACACACAGGTTGACTTTGTCTCTGTCTCGCTGATTAAAATTGGCTTGAAGAGAGGACACCTCCTGCAGGAAACTGAATGGATACCCCCCGCATCTTTAGAAACCCTCACACATGGAACTGTCATTGACATAGAACTTTTTTGTGTGAAAGAGAAGCAGCCCAAGATCTGTTCATGTAACTGGATAAAGATGCTGTCTCTTCAGATTCCGCTTTGAAAAAAATAATGGAGTCCTACTAAACTCTGATGAAGAATGTGAATCATGAAGGGGTGAAGCTGACTGTATTTCTTTGCATGGGTGTCCAAAAACCCAGACAGAAAACTCGAGACCCAAAAGCAGAGACCCAACCAGGAGGCAGACCGCCTAGCGCTGGGAAGGCATCAGACCAAGTTCCCCTGTTGGGAACAGTCTCTCGGCACCGATCATCTCTCTCACACTCTTCACTCTCCGGCCGACAAAGATGTATGCTATGAAATAAAAATATGTCCATATATTTTTACAAGCAAGTCTTCGAGTGTCCTTTCTATCCAAGTCCAGGACATTCACCCCAGCATACAACATACATCGATTTGGTGCTTTGCTGACCTGATACACAGACAAGATGTATTTTGAAACAACCTGGGGAACCGAGAAAAAGAAAATCACATCCAGAGAAATATGCCATGTACAAATGATGTGAGTGTCCTAGAGAGAAGAAGAAAAGGGACGATCCACGTTCCTGGTTATGAATGAAAGATTAATTTTAAAAAAAAAAGGACAATTATGGACAACCAAGGTATGTTTGAAGACTCTTTTTGTTTTGTGCCTCTAGGAAGGGAACGAAAAAAAAAATCTTTTTCTAAAATCAATGAAAAAATGAAGAACTGCTTACACAGTATAAAAAATAGAGATATATACATGAAACTCACATACAAAGAAAGAAAGAGGGGAACAAAAAAGGCAGAAATGCTGGCCGATGATCAAAAAAAATGGAGGAAGAGAGAAAAGAGACATTTTTAACATGAACATTTTTTTCGATTGTTGTAAATGTCTGCTCTGTTTTGATATTTCATGCTCGTTTTGTGCTAGGTAAGAGCTGTTATATTGTTTTTTAAAAAAATGATTAGGATTGTTGAAAATGTATTAACATGTTAATATACCTTTGTGTAAGTTTTTTTTTTATTCGAATTTGCACTGTAAGGAGACATGTTACTGAGAAATCTATTGTTCTTTGTGGATTAAGGTTCACATCCAGAATATTGTTGAATTTTGAGTTGTCAAGCAGACAAAGTATGACTGCTGTTATGCTTTTTCTTTTAAACCCTGTAAATTGTATCTATCTCATATTTTTACACTTCACGTCAAAAAGGTGATTTGGTTCGACTTTCGATTTCCATTTATTTTAAAAGTGCCTTGAAATTTAATTATAAATTATAGGAATGTTGGAAACAAATATATTAAAGTTAAAATGGAATGATGATGAACATTCTTTTCCGTTGTATTTTTTATACTTTCTCGCTTTTGACAGCAAATTTTTATAACAACTAATTTAGCCTTGTAGCAATGAGGTTTTTACAATTTTATTATAGGCGGACGAGATCCCTAAGAGAAAAAGAGCAAGGTCTACAGCTTGTTTTGTATCAATTGATGGAAAATGTTTTTTTTTATTGTTGCTCTTTGTTTGGGCTCAGCATATTGAATGCTGGCTGTAATTTGATGAAAATAATTATGGCACCAGGACTCATGGTTGTTTTGCTGCGGTTACCGGCTGGAGAAATTTCTCTGCACCTGGAAGGAGTCGTTTGTAGGGGCGTCAATGGATATTGCGGTTTTCCAAATCTTTTTGTCTGTGTGAAACATACGTATATTCAAGGCTTTTAGTGTGTGTGCATGGGGATGCCAGATTGTTATGAATTTGGATGTCAATGATAGTAAAACAGTGAAGGGAATTTTGTGACATAATTGACCTGAGGGGTCAGTTGTCTAGAGTAACGTTTTTATGAATGAAGTTAGATTACTATATGAATTTTAACTGTAAGAATTAATCAGGTTTTGCAATGCAGTTTGCCCTTGGTGTTTTATTTTGGTATTAGGTCATAGACCTAGGAGAGCATTTCTCGCTTTGATTATTCAAGTACCTGTCCATAAAGGCAATAATTGAAATTCACTGAGGACTACAATGTCCCTTGTTAGCGTGAAGAAATGTTATTATTTTGGCTAAGGAGCCTAAAAAAAAAAAATCATGACAAAATTTGTTTGGTGGCCAGGATGTCTTGTGAAATTAGGCAGAACCCTTAACGTGAAAAAGAAAAGAAAGGACCCTGGTTTGGGATATGGGGAATTGAGCGCTAGGTGGGAATTTTTGCAGTTTGCATCTCAGAAGTGAGAGTTTCTAAATTAAAAGTGATTTAAAAATATATAGATATATACATATCAGAGTTATATGTGAATATTGAAAGATGGTATGAGGAGATAAGTTGAATTAAAAATAAAATTGTAGAAAATGATGTTAAGAGAAATAAAATAAAATCCTGAGAAAATTAAACTATTAAAGTAATGCAATTAGTGAGTGATATGAAGTGTTTGTTTGCGCAAGGGCCAAGATTGTTTTTTTTCTGTGCTAATATTTTTAGTGAAAATTTTTCAAAATTCAGTCAAATACTGGGGTTGCAATCTTGCTTATGAATTAAAGTCATGCGCCGACACAAAGTTCGAGAGAGCCCAAAGAAATGTGGGGAGCGAATTTAGTAGCTTGTAGATTCTAGTAGAACTACCTGTCTGGGGACATAATATGTTATTTGGTGTTGAGGTTAGAAGAGCCTAAAAGGAATAACATGGGATTTTAGGGCAAAAGGAAAGCCCTATGAGGATATGGATCGTGGAAGAAAATCTAGCAGTTATTATTAGTTGGCACAGAGAGGGGTCTTGCTCTTTGTAGTAGCAAAATTACACATATTTAAGTTGTGGAAGAAAGAATGGTTGAAGAATAAGTTTAGGATGTAAGAAAGTTGGGCGGTTTTTTACAGCTCGGTCCACCATTCGTTTTGTATGTCACGGAGACTGTATTTGAGATCGTGACATGCCTGTCGAAATGCGACCTTTTTTGCAGGGCAGGTCGGATTTGCGAGATGGGTACTGTGGGTGGATCTCTTTTTGGAGAGGAGGCCCTGTATCTTAACGAACCAGTCTCGGTGTTTCCTGGTGAAGAAGCCAAGGACCTCTTCCGCAGTTTCCGAAAGCTGCCTTCGTCTCCTTGTCGTTGAACCTTCCGACCTGGAGAGACTGTTTTTGCGCCAGCTTCCGAGATTGTTTGAGCTTTAGGTGGAGGCGTAGTTTTCCACAGACAAGACGGTGGTCGGCTTGGCATTGTTTATATAGTTTGCAATAAAAAGATCCTCGTTCAGTCTTTGACATTTTGCAAAAGAAAGCTTTCAAAGCCTTCCTTTTATGCTTGTTTTAAGGATGAAACATTTTTTTTATATATAAAACTAGAAATTTATTCTCAGGGTTTTCAAATACACCTAGATCCCTTTGCCGAACATCCCAATGACACCAAAACCATCCATGTAGCATAAATAGAAGCTGATATATTGAGTATTAAAAATGCTGTTGAATTATCTGAAATGTTTACAATTTTAACAAGTGCGAAGGGGAGAAATTGAAGTTTTGCTGATTTTAACCCCATGAACCAGCCAGTATTTGTTCATTTCTGAATCTGTAAAAAATCAGGCTTGTTATTTCTACTATAAGAAACGGTGTGAAATAGGATTTGGTAATGTTCCTGACATAAATCAAGCATACTGAGCCTTCAAAATCCGTGTTTTATGCTTTTTCAATTTGGTACCAAAATTTGCAGCAAAATTAAATATTCAAAAATTCATATCTCCGGAACCGTTCCACATTTCTTGATAAAATTTATATCAATAAAATTGGGATAGATAGATCTAGACAATGAAATAAACAGTTTATATGTCTAAAAATCAGTTTGGAGTACCTACTACTACACATATTGGAGGCCCTGATAAGGGACTACAGGCCCATTTTGGTACACTTTCAGAACTATGCCAGTGGTGACCCTAATAACAGAGAACCCAAGGGCAGCCATGAAGGGGAGGGCAAAGTTTGTGCAGCAGTACCTGAAGCAGTAGAATATGCTTCTATTCATCCACTTTCATGCTGGATTTCTTGAACTGAAGAACCTCAGCCTTTTGTTCCAGCAAGAAGGCCTCACTTTGCAGATGGTCTTGCATAGACTGCAGACAACAACACTGGCTCTCGTGGCCATGCAGGTGAGAAATCATTTCTTTATATTTGTCATTAACCCATGTACATACATTTAAATATCTACTCTAATAATGAACAGCGTGACTTTCTTGGTTTTCTGGTCGTAACACTGGACTATTCCACTGAGGGGGGAAGGGTTTGAAGTTTTGCTGAAAAAATACTTCCTGCTCACTGTTTCAAACTATGCTCTATCCCCGGTAAACGAATTCAGTATTTTTTCTATAAAAAAAACCCATCTCGATCCAAAAGTAGGTAATATGAAAAAAACCCAGATCAGATAAAAGTACCTCCTTCCCACCTTTTGAAATTATGGACTCTTCAACCGAAACAAGTTTGCTATTATTTTTTCTTAGAAAATAGTTACATAGAAATTCAAATATATCCGTGAATTTATTTTTTACTAGTTACTTAATTACATAATTTTATTCAATATTGTCACAGCTCAACATAATTAAAGTTGTATGTTTTTTAAATTTTTTTTATTAAAATTACCAAAATGTTCTTTACATTTTTGTTTTTCTTCTTTTTCAAATGCAGACAACCCAGGCTCAATGCTACACCAGTTCAGGGATGCGGTTAAGGACCTGGCAGGGAGGCCAGATCAGTAGGACCTATGCTGATGATGACACCTTCAACACCCTCAAGCTTTGCATTACAAACAGCTTCTGTGAGTTAGTGTCAGTGTTTGGCGACCGGCATTCTGAGAGCAATCTCCACACTCTTTGACCTGTCCAAATGGCCAGAAGAC
>VCCN01003952.1:3074080-3085354 GCA_006491835.1 Architeuthis dux
GAAATGCAGATCAACATACTTTACAAACAAATGGTTTCTTTTCAGTATGTACTCGCATGTGTCTTTTAAAGTTTGAACTATCAGTAAATGCTGATCCACTCCAGTGTGTGTTCGCATGTGTCTTTTAAAATTTGAACTATCAGTAAATGCTGATCCACACATTCCACAAGAATAAGGTTTTTCTCCTGTGTGTGTGTGCATATGTATTTTTAAATATGATTTCTGTGCAAAGGCAGATCCACATACTTCACAATTAAATGGTTTATCTCCAGTGTGTGTTCGCATATGCATTTTTAAGTTTGATTCAAGTAGGTAGCTCAATCTGCATACTTCACAATTAAATGGCTTCTCTCCGATGTGTACTCGCATGTGTGTTTTTAAATTTGAACTATTTGTAAATGCAGATCCACATACTTCACAAGTAAATGGTTTCTCCCGTGTGTGTTTGCAAGTGTATTTTTAAATGTGCATCCTGTGAAAATGCAGATCCGCATACTTCACAAGAATATGGTTTCTTTCCAGTGTGTGTGTGCATATGTCTTTTTAAATTTGCTTTCATTGAAAATTCCGATTCACACATTTTACAAGTAAATGGTTTCTCCCCAGTGTGTGTACGCATGTATAATTTTAAATTATATTTCACTGAAAAGACAGATCCACATACTTCACAATTAAATGGTTTCTTCCCAGTATGTATTTGCATGTGTTTTTTAAAATTTGATTTCAATGAAAATGCAGATTCACAAACTTCACAAGTAAATGGTTTCTCTCTAGTGTGTGTTTGCATGTGTATTTTTAATTTTGATTTGTGTGGAAACGCAGATTCACATACTTCACAAGAATATGGTCTCTTTTCAGTGTGTGCATGCATATGTCTTTTTAATTTTGCTTTCAGGGAAAATGCAAATGGTTTTTCTCCAGTGTGCATTTGCATGTGTGTTTGTAAAGTTGATTTCTGTGAAAAGGCAGATCCACATACTTCACATTTAAATGGTTTCTTCCCAGTATGTATTTGCATGTGTATTTTTAGTTTTGATTTCTGTGAAAATGCAGATCTACATACTTCACAACCGAATGGCTTCTCCCCAGTGTGTGTTCGTATGTGGGTTTTGAAATTTGAATTATCTGAAAAAGCTGATCCACATATTCCGCAAGAATAGGGTTTTTCTCCAGTGTGTGTTCGCATATGTATTTTTAAATATGATTTCTGTGCAAAGGCAGATCCACATACTGCACAATTAAATGGTTTCTCACCAGTGTGTGTTCGCATGTGCATTTTTAAATTTGATTCATGTGAAAAGCCAGATCTGCATACTTCACAATTAAATGGCTTCTCTCCAGTGTGTTTTTGAATATGTAATTTTAAATGTGTATCCTGCAAAAATGATGATGCACCAACCTCACAGGAATAAGGTTTAACTCCAGTGTAGGTTTGCATGTTTATGTATTTGAATTCTGTGAAAAGAGAGAAAAATTGTTTAACAAAAAAATAAAACATTCCATCAAATCCTATAAGATCTTTGAAAAGAGAAGGAAATAGCAAATGAAACGCAGAAGAGATATCTCCAGCCTTACATAACTGTTTTCCCTCTGTGGTGGTACCGTGACAGGGTGGAGAGGCTTGTGTGTTTCTGTGACTCATGGAAGCTATATCAGTGGGGGTCCAATTATTGGCAGTTCCTACCAATCTGGACAGGTTTCAGAGTAGTGGCCAGACTAAACCAAGGACCTGGTCGTCCAGGTTGGAAATAACCTAATTACAGAAACTTTGATGATGGCAACCAAAACATCTACAGGCTCTAGAGTGGACTTGAGCCAGGCAACAAGCAAAATAACTATCCCTAATGAAAGCCTCCAAAAGGAAATAAGAGATATGAAAGATAGTCTACTCGGGCCTAAAGCTAAAATTCAAATAGGAGCGTGGAATGTATGTACCATGCATGAAGATACTAACATCAATGGTGAAAGCAAATAAATAGTAATAATTTCATTGTTTCAACAGATTCATCAAAAAACTAATCTGTCTGTACTCGCCCACAATTTTTGCAAAAGAAAACAAACTTCTGTAGGAAATAAAATAAATCAAATGTTTTTTATTGATTTAAAAAGGACAAGAGAAACCATTTGTTTGTGATGGGGAGAACTTTTAACATTATGTTAAAAAAGTTCATGATAAATTTTACAATTTACAAATGTATAACCAGTAAATGTCTACAAGTGGTGTAGTGCTGTAAGAATGTAAGTGAACAGTATTCCCTTACTTTTGCGTGAGGGGGAATGGTATTCCCACACTATATACTACTCAAATTCCCTATTTGAACAATTCCCTGCTAAGAAAGATTAGCCGGTATATGTAAAAAATGTATATATATTATAATATAAAGTATTTATCAGTATACTACAGTGTGCAGGAAAATAGTTTTCTAGATATTTATTCATTCTTAGCTAGTCAACTTCTTTTCAGTCACTAGTAACCCAAGAGACATCTGCTTTTTTTTCGCTCATTCTATGGAAAAAAATAAATTCTTCATAATTTGATGAAAATTGACCAGAAAAACAATAAAAATTTGGGATCAAACTTTAGATAAACCCACACAAATTTCATCTTCCACTGAAATGAGACAGTCAGGTCTTTTTTCACATATGTATAAAATATTTGCGAAACACATAGCGACCACTCAAGGTACCCTAGGGCAGAGAAAGGCTGGTATAACCATTTAACTACTGTCATGATTTATTGATTTACAGTGTGCGCCATAAAGATTTAACCATCAGTTTTTCCAAAATTGAATAGAGGCACATGTATAGTACATAGCACATATATTCCACTATCTATACTGAGTCCATACAAAAGATCTTTTTTTTGATTGACCAGCTTTTGCCTTGATCATGGCCTTTAGATGAGAGGTAACTGACTCGCATGAAGGCTGCATCATTTCTTCGTCTAAATTTGGCCAGGATTTGACAAGAGCTTGCTTCAGAGTAGCAACACTGCTGTAGGAGGTCTTTGAAATGTCACTCATGGTGAAATCCAGGGAATTGATGTCTGGGCTTGAAGGAGGATAGATGTTCTTGTCCCAAAATATACTGAAATGCTTTTTGCACCAGACCTGGGTGATATTTGATGTGTGAGCAGGTACACCATTTTGATTGAAGACATGGCACTCTCCAAGGGCTGCAATGACCCATGGTAACACCTTTTCTTCAAGCATTTGAAGATAAACTTGGGTATTCACCATCACATCCTCTTCAATGGACAACAATGGAGACTTTGTCCCATCTGATGCATATGTGGCCTACACCATCACCCCCAGCAGGCTTATGGCAAGGAAAATAGGCTATGCTGCCTTTAGAAAGGTCTCCAGCATCAGCTGTATAAACCGCATCATGGGAATTTGTCACAGCCTGCACAGTGAAAATATTTGGCAAAAAACTCTATTGTTGTTCAGTCAAGTCTTTTTCAAGGTGACATTTTGTTTGCATACACACTTTGATGCCATGCTCGATACCTGTTTAGAATAGACTAATGAAACTGTAAATATAGAAAGAACAGACGTTGTAGATGCTCTGTGCAAAATGTCCAACTCCCAGGTCAAAATCTTAATGAGATATAATTAAATGATGGGTAAATCTTTATGGTGCAACCTTTATTTTACTTAAACTACATTCTTCATTTTTAAGCTGTAATGCAGATATTTCTAAATTTTGAGAATGGAGTGATTGTTTATATTTAAAAATTAAAAATCTGCTTTTGCTGTTCCCAAAAGTATAGTACAGCAATATCTCATTTTACATTTCATCAGTGAATGAACCACATCATAAAGAAGCTTAATGTTGCAGTAAATGAATAGCCAAAATCATGCACTTTTTTAACACTCTTTTAAAATGTATTTCAGTAATTAAATATCTTCTTTGAAGCATAAAGTTAGTCGTACAAAACATACTTTTACCTACTCACAGTGGTTTTCTGAGCAGATAAAGACTGTGTTTACATTTATTACTGAGAAAATATTGATTCCGCCATAATTTTTGTCAGATCATCTTCAGATATATAAGAATACATGGTAGAAATATGAAAGTGTTGTTTAACTGCTCACATGGTCAAATTAGGACATGAAAATAGGCAATTTTCAGGACATAAAAATAGGCAATTTTCAGGACATTCAACAATCGTTCTGACAATCTTATAACAGTAATAAATATGGTTACTGCACATTACATACACATGACCTAATTTGTTATAAATAACAGGAAAAAACTATGAGTGCTTTATCTAGCATACAGTTTAAGTGAGAAGCTCTCAGAGTGGGCGTTGTCTTTTTACGTTTTGCATTTTTGGCCATTTTCAGAGCATTATAGGAGGAAAGGTACATAAGATCTGATCTGATTACATTTTTCAATTCTACAGAAAACAGTTAGTCTTAGTCACAGAGTTTCAAAGCAGCTATGAATGTCAGTTGTTAGACGGGAAGGCTCATTTGGCAAAATGCATAAAATTGAGTAAAATTTCAAAGATATTTAATTTCAAAACTATTAGAGATACAGACCTAATATTTGGGATATCTCCATAAGTTTGGTATAGCAACACCTGAGATTGTTTCCAGAGGAATCTGAGCGGGTGATATGGGGAGCACTGGGTGATTTGATAGGGAATGATCCCACTGTTATTTCTTATTAACAATGTTTCAGAAGCATCCAAGTAGCATAAACAATATTAATTGAAAATTCTTTAAGTAGCCATAAAAAATTTCAAGCAGATATTTTTTTTGTAAAACCAAAACGTTTACATTGTATTTTAATAAAAAAAAAAAAAAAAGCAACAAAAAACTTCCCAATATGTTCTATATTTTAATTTTATTTCATTTCTTATTTCTGATTTAGGGCCAATAAAAAAAAAACTGCCTGCAGTTTTAAATAAAATTTCAACTGATTTAATTTCTCTGGGGACTTATCTTTATAGAAATGTAAATATTTTTTGCATCAAAAAGATATCTAATTGAGATTTCATAAAATTAACAGAGGGGGTGATTGATTTAAAAAAATATTTTCATAAGTTTTTCTAACAAAATACCCACTTCATTAAAAAAAATCATCCAAGAAAGAATAAATACCGAAATTTCATTGAAATCTGCTCATTTCTTAAATTTTGGTGAAAATTTACAACTGTGTGTATTTTGGTCAAATTTTTCTTAATGTAAATTTTTATGGTGACATCGGTTCCATAAGTGTAACAAACTTTCAAACACAATTATCTCGTTTACACAAATATTTTTCATATGAGAGTTTTCTGCAATATTTATTATTAATAACGCAAAGATTACTACAATAAAATTGATAGGTTACAAGTTTGGGGCATTTTTTGACACACATCACTTTGTTGTCAGAAGTCTGTGAGACACTATTTTGGGGATTCTAAACTGATTTCGGCATTAAATGACCCATCAAAGGTTGATATGCCACTAAACAAATCAATCAATCAATCAACATTTATCAAAACATTTTCTGTGATTTTCTATGCTATTTTCTCTCCTATGATTAAAACAGCAAAGGAAAATAGAAAATGTAAAATATATGACTTCCAAAATTCTTAGATTTTTAATTTTGGCTTAATGTGAGGAAAAGTCTGCATTTATGTTTTAAGAATATAGTTCTGTAAGAAAGGTGCCTGTATTGGCACAAATGCAGTATCGCACCCCATAAAAAACAAGGGAGACAACTCAAAACAATATCACAGGAAGGTAATTCATAATGTTGTACACAGATGTACATAGTTTAATTATTTGTTCGTAAATGTTTTATACTGATTTCTGTTTTTAAGTTTTTAATTGAATGCCCCCACGTGTCTGACCAAATTGTTATTCCGGGTAATATCCATTTCAGAATTATTGGCAAATTATTTTAAATAAACAGCAATTTCTCTCACTCAACTGATTTCTTATAAAATGTTTTTTTCACACTCAAATTCCACATGTGGCAAATTATTTTAAGTGAAATAAACAACAATTTTTCTTGCTTTTTTTGTCAAATGTGTTTAACTGAATTCAACACGTAGAAGAATTCAAAACAACATTATGAATTACCTCCCTTTGACATTGTTTTGAGTTATCTCCCTTGTTTTTGCTATGGGGGTGAGATACTGCATTAGGACCCCTGTATTATAGATGACCGGAAGGAAAGTCACAGGAAAATAAGTCATGAAAAAAACAAAACAATTCTGACTACACAAAAGTCACAACTTTGGTTTCTGGGTAGGAAAAAGTCACAGGAACAAAGTTTTATATAATTTATAGTAATGAAATATGTAATATTTTAATAAAGTAAATGCTGACGATAAAAGTCACATTTAATAAAATAATTAATATTTTAAGACACCTTTTAACTGACAATACATATCTTGTACACATTAACAACACAATTTATATATGTCATTGTATGTTAGTGAAATAAATCAATACTTTTAGACAAAGTGAAGGTATGAGGCAAGGTAAACAAAAATTCAATACTATGTGGTAGGTATTTCTGCGGGGAATACGGAAAATTGACACCTTGATACAAATAAACGTTAAAATCATATAAAACTTAATTTTTTCGGTGAAAAATGTTAATGACATTATTAAGTTGAAAGATTGGCGAAATATATGAGATAAAAATTATTTGTGTACACCTTATAAAACGGGAGATATCATTGAATCAAAATAGTGTAAATCTGTGCGAACAAGTAAACAAAAAATTTCACGTACTAATTAGTAGTAAATTTTCTCCCCTTTCAACGATCAAAAAAACACCTAGATTTTAATGAGTTATTATTGAGCAACTACCAATTCGATTTTAATAAAATTTTCAATACAAACATTTTTTCATTGTGATTAAAAAACACACATCTTGAAAATTTGATTTATTTTCACATGATCTGTCCGATATTTTTACATTACTAAGTCAAGCCCATGAACATATAAATTCTGCTTCTATTTTTGAAAAAGCTAACTATGAGTTTCTGTAAAAAGATTTTAATTCAAATTATTTAAAAATGCGAAAAAAACAAAAAGTACTGCTCTAATTGCCGATATTTTTCATTCATGATTTATCGCTATTGTCCATGAAAAGAGAAATAATCTTAGCATAAAAATCCTTTTTAGAGAGAATTTTTAAGTTTTTACTGTTTTGAAAAATTAAATTTTTTATTCTGTTATGATCAGTTAAAACCTGTTCTCACACGATGTACTGTGAAAGAGTAAGTAAAGATATGTAAAAAATTAAAACTGAAACCAAGGGAGATTTTTTAAATTATTATTTTTGTTGTGATTTAATTGGCCAAAATTTTTCTATGGAGGGACATAAACATAAATTTTCATGTCAACAAAAGAGGACACAACTGCTGTCATAATCTCAGTCAGCCCCTCCTTATTGACAAATAGCGACTTCTGTAATATGTAATTAGCGTATCTGCGCGTGTCAAGATCTTTATCTCTTAGAGGCAAACAGAAGGTGTTGACAGATATTTGAACCCCCCCCCCAACGTGAAAAAAAAGAGGTTTTTATGTATTTTTTGAATGGAAAATGGTTCAGTAATGATGAAACTAAGTATATCTAATTTTTACAAAAACATCGGTAGAATTCTTGATTTTTAAAATCTTTTTAAATTACAGAATTCAAATTTTTTTAATTTCCAAAAAGGTCAACAAACAGGCAGAAATTTTAGTTTAAAACTTTAAATTGACTTTTAAGAGCACAATTCTACGTTGAAGTGTTTTTTTCTTTTTTCCAGACACATATTTGGACTTTATTCTTTCTAACAAAAACAAGAAAAAACTTACAAACAACAGTTTTTAAATTTTAATTTACGTTTTAAAATGGGGTGTCCAAAGTGTGCAGAAATACCTACTATGTGGTATTGTTTTTTAAATCTTTGGATGCGTAAAAAAGGGTTAAAAAGTATATCTAGAATATGAGACTAGGAAAAAAAAGAAAGAATATTATTGTTTGTCCCATTGAGATTTTGATTGGGTGCCGCTTAAAATAAACAAACTACACCAAACTGCAGTTTTAATTAAATGTGCTATTTTTTCTAGTTTTCCACAAATTTACTGCGCCAAAATTACAGAGATTTACACACTGACAACACAATTTATATGTCATTGTATTTTAGTGAAATAAATCAATACTTTTAGATAAAGTAAGGTAATAAAACAAAGACATTGATGTCAGTCATTTATCGGCAAGACATGACATACACATGGATAACAACTTAATGCCATGGCATTATATGTACATTAAAATTGAATATAAAAGTGCCTATCCATATATCTGTGTGTTTGTTTGTCTGTTTGTATGGCAAGGATTAGGGGTTAAGATTAAAATGCCAACATTCTATCTAGGAAAAAAAAAATTACATTTAATTTATAGTAATAAAATGAGTAAAATTTTAATAAGTAAATGTGTACCATAGCGCAGAAGTACATAAATGAAAATAGATAGATAGATAGATAGATAGATAGATAAACGAAAAGAAAAAGTCGGAAGTTCAAAATATACAGACTGAAACTAACTAAAACAATCGACTGGACACTTTTGATAAACAAGAGTGGTACTTTTGATAACATCAAAGGGTGACTCAGTAGGAAGGGAAATTCGAGTCAAAACATTGACGGAAAACATCTAAAAATAGAAATCTGTTTAATAAACGAGCAAAGGGTTAATTCAAAATATATAGACTAAACAACGAATTTAACCCCTAGAAATCATAAACAAGGACAGTATAAATAGGACTGACAGTGCGAAGACAAAAGTGAGTGTTCCCCAGATACGGACTGAGAATCATCTCCGAAACACCTTGACCCACTCTCACTCTCTGTTTTATGGGAATATCTCTGTGTGACAAGAACCTCTGTAGAATTACGAATAAACAGTATATTCTTTAACCAGGGAAATTGTCTCTGTCCCGATCCTTCGTTACGTTTCAGGCCAATTCTTTCCAGGGACCCAAAATTTAGACACCTTGTGCACCCTGATACCATCCCCAACGAGTGACAAAACCAATCAACAGTCGTGGAACGTTTGTTGCCAACATCCAAGGAGATGATAACGTTATAAATGTGGTTCTCCCATTGTGCAACACACAAGTTGCAAAGGTGTTCTTTTTGTTTATTATTATGAAGAAGAAGTTCTGTGACTTTTTTGCTACAATTGTATTAGAAGGGTTGTATTTGATGTAACACCAGTTCCAGTATCACAGTGAATAATTAATCTTACAAAAAGGCTTTTGAATTTTCAACAAAATGAAAGAAAAAAAAAAACTATGTATAAATTTAGGTTAAGATTCGGATTAGCAAACCAGTGAAATCTTGTAGTAAAATGTATTTTTCTTGACTGAATCTGACCCTCATTTTTTCTGGAAATTTTTCATTTTTGAAAAAAATAATTTTCAAAGTGAAAGTGTGTGAATTGGCCCTAAAGTGGGGATTCGATTTAGATGTACATATGATGCTAAACAGGACACTTACTTTATGCCAGGCTTTCTTACAGCAGATATTCGATTTACAATTTAAGGATCATGTTCCCATCAAGTACCCTACATTTTTTCAAATCTAAAACGATGCTTTTTTCCTTGACACTGGTGACGTCATTGAAACGTCAGCAGTGTTAGTTACCAAGTTAAACAAAGTCCGCGTGTTGATATTGAAATTACTCGGCTGAACTGGTGTCGCTAGTCTGTCTCTGAAATGTTTGAAGTTACTTACATTTGATAAAAAATAAGTTGTTAATAGGTTTGTTTGTTTTTTAAACTAACAAACTTTCGAAGTTACTAAGATACTTTCTTCCGAAAAAATTATCTTTTTGTGCTTATTGCTTATTTGTGATTATTAGAGTTTAAATTTTACAGAGAATAACTGTCAATAACTGTATTCTTAGTGTAATCATTAGCGTATTTGACTGCCAACTCCTATGTCAGATCTTTTGTGTTATTTTTATCAATTAGTTTTGTTCTATCACCGGTTCTGACTTTGACCGTCTTCCCAGAAAGATCCGACCAACCTATTTTTTATCGAATAAATAGTTTTAAATTTTTTCGGAAGAAAGTATCTTAGTAACTTCGAAAGTTTGTTAGTTTAAAAAAAAGTTAACTTGGTAACTAACACTGCTGACATTTCAGCGACATCACCAGTATCAAGAAAAAAAGGAACGTTTTAGATTTGCAAAAATTTAGGGTGCTTGATGGGAACATGATCCCAATTTAAATATAATGCTAAACTGGATCCTTATTTTGTGTCTAGTTTTGCACAACTATAAAAGTGTGTGTTGGTTGTCAGTTCATAGTTTTCATACGTTGTGAAGGTTTAAAACGTACATGTAATGCTAAACTGGACCCTCACTTTGTGTCCATCTCTATGCACGTATGGCTGTGAAGGTATGTGTTGCTTTGCTTGTCAGACTTTGTAGTATATTGGACATTTTTGAAGTGATTTAATATGACTCATTTCTTTGGGAAATTTTTCAATTTTAAGAAATATAAAGTTTTAATTTTATACTTAAATACAGTTATTTAAAAAAAAAATAAAAATTACTGTAAATTTAACCTTAAACCCTAACCCATCCACACTAGGGACTGAGTCTATTGTTACCTTTCCCGTCTCAAAATGGCCACCACTACAGTGGCTGAGTGGTAGTTGCTGATGGTGAATTTAAAGTCAAAGAAGCAGACAAGATTCCTCAGAACGGCATTGCTTAGTGTTAGGATTAGTAGGTAGGTTTAGTGTTAGTAGTTAGGTTTGGGGTTCTGGTTAGGGCTAGTAGTTAGGTTTAGTGTTTCAACTCCCTGAATGTAATTTCCAGTTCAGGTAAGAGAATCTCTTGTAGATGTCGGTGCAGCAGGCCTACCACGTTTAGGTACAGCATTTCTTCCGGTATATTAACAAGTCCTTCAGTCATTTTGAATTTAAAAAGATGTTGAAATTGTCATCTGCTTCTTTGACTTTAAATTCGCCATCAACAACTGCCGCCACCCTGTCACTGGAGTGGCAGCCGTTTTGAAAAGGGAAAGATCATAATTGCCGGGGCTGATTTAAAACAGTGGAGAAAAAAATGGACAGATATTTATTCCCAAAATCAGAAATTATTTTTTAAAACAGCTCAAACAAATATTACGATGCTTGTCATTAACAAATTAACGAACAGAAAATAATTTTCCAGTTTAGCATTTACATACATTAAAGATGGACACAGAATAAGGGTCCAGTTTAGTTTACATTGTAAATTGAACATCTGCTGCCAGAAAGA
>VCCN01003952.1:3085840-3096564 GCA_006491835.1 Architeuthis dux
CAAAATACTTAATCTTTGTAACTAAATCAGATAATCCATTTTTGGGGGCTGCAAAAAATCTGTTGAGAAATCTGAAATCAGGAGGGAAATTTGTTATGACTTAAAACCATTATTGGTATTTTTCGGACTAGCTTGCGTGTTCATTTCGCTGATTTGAAAGGGACTCTTTTTATGACTCACCGTTTACGCCTCGTTATTTAATTAATTATTTATATACAAGATAATATTTATTTATTTACTTACAAGATGTAATGAACATCTTGTAAAAACAATTAAATATATTAATTACAATCAAATAAATAATTAAATAAATAAAATATAATCTTGTAAATGGATTACGAAGTGTAAACGGTGAGGCATGAAAAGCGTCCCTTTCAAATCAGCGAAGTTTCGAGGTCGGAAACTCTACGTTTGCCAATTTCTTTTAAAATCATATTAAATAAAAAAGCGGACAAAAGTATAGATTTTAAAGTCCTATATTGTATTGAAAGTACTTTGTTGTATGGAGGCGCTGATGTTTGTGGCTGCCGGGAATTATTTCTCGACGTAGGTGAAATGGTGCCAAAAATCTGTGAGAAAGCTTGTGAAGAAGGAAAGAATTCACCATTCAAATAGTTCTTCGGACGATTGAACTTCTTCTTCTTGTTTGTGTTGTTAACACGACTTTGGCTTTCCTCAGGTGTATTATATGAATTTGATGGGGTAAACAGAAGTTTTTAATTTCAAAGAAGGTAACCCTTATAATGTAGGATTCGGGTGTTTCGTTATCTTTCTTGTTGGGTTTGGGCCTGTTGAGCAGCAGAAGCCACATGGGGTTGAACTCTGCACTAGTCTGTCTAATGCAGGCAGTCGACATGTTGATATGAGCTGCCTCTTTGCCTTTTCTGTTTCCAACAGTGTTCTCTGTCAATAATCTGGACTTCCCTCCAGAGTGGTCACCTTTCTCTCTCCAGATATGGTCAGACATTCCAGATTGTTCTATCTCGCTCTTGATTATGGCTTTTCTGTGTTCTTCAAGTCTGAATTTGAGGGGGTGGCTTGTTTCCCCAGTGTAGAATTTTCCACATTTATAGGGGATGCCGTAAACACAGTTGTTTGTAAGTTTCGGATTGTGAATCGGGCCCAACTTGCTTAGTAAGTTTTGGAGTGTCTGTGAGTGGCCAAACACAGTCTATGCCATAAGACTTTTACATGCTAATCATCTCCTGGACATCATTTGGCTTAGTGGTCCTGCATTTCTGTTTTCACCTCAAGGTCTCCCTGAGAAGAACAGCTTCAACCATATTAAGTCCACCCCAAGTGTCCACTCTAAACACATCCTTCTCAAGGATGCAGCTTGGATCCCAGCACTTCACAAAGTTTAAAGTATTGTATTATTATCCATTAAACATATCATTGTCTGTGGATTGAGATGCCAAAGAAAGAATTTGCAGAAACAGAATAAAATGACTTAGAAAAATGTGTTTGAAATCAAAAGAGAAATTGACAAAAAACACAAGACAGTCATTATAATGTTTTCATAGTTTTATTCAAAGAGGAAAACAACATTTGGAAAGTAGATATTCAAAACATTTGTCAAAATGGGAAACAAATTCTGTTCTTTCAGTCGCTAACATAGGAAATAAAGTAAAACTTTCATTACCTACCTCAAATGTCAGCTTTTTCTTTATTCATATTAGATGAAGCAATGTCAACCATTATTAATCAGGATAATATTACTACTATTCATACAACTAGTGACCATTAAGACAATACCAAAATATAGTGCCGCCGAATAATCAGGCATAATTAAGGATGAGTTTAAAGGTTAGATTTGATCTTTTGCCAGCCATAAGAGCTCTAATAGCTCAGTCATTAGAAGAGTCACTATAAACAGGAAAGCGTCCTGGTGTAAAAATGATGGTAGTTCGAGTTTCACCTTGAGCTTATTCTTTATTTCCGATCTGCACTGTTTAATCACTGCCATAGACTGATGGTCTAAGTAGTTGGAATAAAAAGTAATTAAAATTAAGAAGAAAGAAAATACTAGTAAAAAATTAATGGTATTTTTTGATATCTTGAATTTGTTGGAACCACTAACCAGACAAGATGAGTTGCATGGATCGAAATAAGTTATAGTCTAAAGGTAACAGATTTGGAGAATGCATTGTATGAGGAAGAACTTCCCATTCCAGCTCCATGGTCATTTGTTGCATTGTTATGCTACAGACAGTTGAATGATAGTGAGTTATCCCCTCTTGTCTGTGTAATGACCCTACAGAGGGTGTATTGACTTTATATTGGCTGCTCTATTGACTATAAAGGATCAAGAGGAATTGTGACAACTAGTGGCATGTGTGGAAGCGCAGGCCTGTCATGGCGGTTAATGATAAATAAACGTCTTACGTTTCAACTAAAGACCTTATTTATCATGTGAAGTTACTACACCAGGTTGCAGCAATTCATAATAAAGAATTCTCTTTGAATCCCAACAAAAACAAAGAACCCCCCCACCCAGTAGATTCCATTTAGATTGGAATTTTGAAGGCTGTCCCAAATCTATCCATGACTCAATTCCTAGCAACAACCAAACACATGGGAACATGCAAATGCACAAAATAATAATGTCAGATTGATGCAAATTACTGAAATTGAAAATGATGATTCACACATTTTTAAAATTAAAGAGTTTCTCTTCAGTGTGTTTCTATATGTGTTTTTTAAATGTAAACTATTCGAAAATGCTGATCTATATATTTTGCAAGAACATGGTTTCTTTCCAGTATGTGACTGCATATGTAATTGTGTATTTGCATTTGAAATATGATTTTTTTTAGAAATCAGATCCACACCCCAGGTAAACATACTTCAATGATTTCTACACAATATGTGTTTCCATGTCTTTTTAAATGTATACTTTGAGAAAATGCTAATGTGCACATTTCACAAGAATATGGTTTCTCCCCAGTGTGTGTTCGCATATGGATTTTTAAATATGTATCCTGTGAAAATGCAGATCCACATACTTCACAAGAATATGGTTTCACTCCAGTGTGTGCTTGCTTATGTCTTTTTAAATTTGCTTTCATGGAAAATGTAGATCCACATACTTCGCAAGTAAATGGTTTTTCTCCAGTGTGTGTTTGCATGTGCAGTTGTAAATTTGATTTCTGTGAAAAGGCAAATCCACATACTTCACAAGCAAATGGCTTCTCCCTAGTGTGTGTTCGCAAGTGGCTTTTGAAATTTGTATTATCTGAAAATGCTGATCCACATATTCCACAAGTATGAGGTTTTTCTCCAGTGTGTGTCCGCATATGTATTTTTTACATATGGTTTCCGTGCAAAGGCAGATCCACATACTTCACAATGAAATGGTTTCTCTGTGTGTGTGTTCGCATATGATTTCTTAAAGTTGATTTATGTGAAAAGCCTGATTTGCATACTTCACAATTAAATGGCTTTTCTCCAGTGTGTTTTTGAATATGTAATTTCAAATGTGTATCCTGTGAAAATGATGATCCACACACCTCACAGGAATAAGGTTTTTCTCCAGTATAGGTTTGCATGTTTACACATTTGAATTCTGTGAAAAGAGAGAAAAACTGTTTAACAAAAAATAAAATAAAACATCACATCAAATCCTATAAGATCTTTGAAAAGAAAAAGAAATAACAAATGAAATGCAGACGAGATATCTCCATCCTTACATAACATTTTCTTCTGTGTTGGTACCTTGCTGTGGTGTAGAGGTTTATGTATTTCTTTGACTTGTGAAAGCTATACCAATGAGGGTCCAATCCCTGGCTGGTCCTACCAAGTTGGGAAGGTTTCAAAGTAGAGGCCAGACTAAATCCAGTACTGGGTCGTCCAGGTTGGGGTTTGGATGTAGAGCCAACCACATCCCATGGGAAAAAAATCTTATTATGGAAAGTTCAATGATGGCAACCCAAACACCTATAGGCCCTTGAGTGGACTTGAGCCAGGCAACAAGCAAAGCGACTCTCCCTAATGAAAGCCTTGAGGAGGAAGTTAGAGATATGAAAAGGCAAGATTCAAATAGGAGCATGGAATGTACGCATCATTTATGTGGCATAGAAATCAACCCAAATATTGAGCAAAATGAGGGGGTACCACCTGGACATTCTTGGAGTCAGTGTCATGGGACTTGGTCTGGAGGCCAACGTATGAACGATGTATCGACCATCCTGTATTCAGGACATGAGACTTACATCAATGGTGAAAGCAAATAAATAATAATAACTTCATTATTTCAACAGATTCATCAAAAAGCTAATCTGTCTATACTCGCCAACAATTTTTGCAAAAGAAAACAGACTTCGGTAGGAAATAAAATATATCAAATGTTGTTATTGATTTAAAAAGACAAGAGAAACCATTTGTTTGTGATGGGGAGAACTTTTAATATTATGTTAAAAAACTCACTGATAAATTTTACAATATACAAGTGTATAATCAGTAAATATCTACCAGTGGTGTACTGCTGTAAGAATGTGGGGGAACAGTGTTCCCTTACTTTTGTGTGAGGGGGAATGGCATTCCCACACTATCTACATACTACTAAAATTCTCTATTTGAACAATTCCCTGATAAGAAAAATTAGCCAGTATATGTCCAAATACTCATCCCATATTACCTCAAAACAACTATGTAACTGGTTCAATTTTAAACATTTTGGCGGGAAGGGGTTAAAGCCAAGAGCAGGTAGCCTTGTGTTTCCTCACTTCTTAAAAAGAATATTTTAAAAGTATTATAACATTGATGTCTACCATGGTTCTAGTCAGTCTCTCTCAACCTTTTTAGAATGGAAGAACTTTTGAAATAACTGAAGGAACCCCTGCATACAAAGATATGTATATACAGCTAATGACATATCTGTGTGTTCAAAGATTTAGATATATTATAATATAAAAGTAGTTATCAGTATTCTAGAGTGTACAGGAAGATAGTTTTCTACATATTTGTTCATTCTTAGATGGTTGGTTCCAATCCCTAGTAACCCAAGAGACATCTGCTTTTTTGCCTCTGAAAGACAAAAGAAATTCTTCAGAATTTTTAATGAAAAAAAGAATCGGTGTAAATCAATGAAAACTGACCAAAAAACAATAAAGATAAAAACACACAGATTTCATCTTTCACTGAGGCAGTCAGGTGCTTTTTTCACGCATGTATAACATCTTTGTGGAATATCTAACAACCTCTCATGGAACCCCACGGCAGAGAGAGGCTGGTATAACCAGTCAATGACTGTCAGGATTTATTGATCTAAGTTGTCCTTTGTTTCAACAGTGTACACATAATTTTTTAAAGTTATTTAACTTCAACTCTTATCTTCATTTTTAAGCTGTAATGCAGATATTTCTAAATTTTGCGAATGGAGTGATTGTTTATATTTAAAAATCTGCTTTTGCTATTCCCCAAAAGTATAGTACACCAATACCTCATTATAATGAGGCTTAATGTTGCAGCAAATGAACAGCCAAAATTCTCGCTGCTTGTTAGGTGCTATCTTGCACTTTTTTAACACACTTTTAAAATGTATTGCAATAATTAAATATCTTCTTTGAAGGTTTAATTTTGGTTATAATTGCAAGAAAATAGCATAAAGTTAGTCATTCGAAAATACTTTTGCATACTCACAGTGCATTTCGGAGCGGATAAAAGCTGTGTTTATGATTATGACTAAGAAAATATTGTTTCCACCATAACTGATTCTTTCAAAAATAGAATTAACAATGACTACAGGAAAATATTGCTAACTTTTAACAGAAAACTCATTGAATAATACATTTATTTACAAGTGGTCTTGTTTATGGGTGAAAATAGTTCAAAGGTCAAGTTACTGAGTTTTTACACTTCTCATCCCATATCTACCGTCAGCACATGTTTGTGGATGACAGGAAATATCAACACCTAATCACAGTTTTGGTAGCTACTTCTTTCAACAGCTACTGATAAATCCAAGGGGAGGTAATTCAAATTTCTGAATCAAATGTCCTACCATAATTGATGAAATGTATTGTATGTAATAATCAAAATTCTTTTTGAAAAAATAGTCTGATCAAATTTTGTAAAATTTTATATTTATAGATAATTAAAAGACCATTATTTCTTAATAACAATCTTTCAGAAGCATCCAAGTAGCATGAATATTAACCATATTAGTGCGACCTTATAGCGCCACCAATCAAACAATCCTGAAAATGTGCAATAATAATATGACCACAAAAAATATGGCACAAATTCAAGATTTGTGGATCATAACTGGCAGATGTTCCCTTGTTGGCCTCCGGAGCTGAACAAACTCATCTACACTGGTGCAAAAATGGTAACAGACATCTTTACGACACAAGACATACGTGAGCCTGCCTACAGACCCCCAAAAGACCCTTTATACAAGTGTATAAAGCTTCCATGGACTATAAAAATGGATAGCCCCGATAGATGAGTTAAAATGTTTTGGATGGGTGGTTCTTGAAAATTACATTGAGTTCTTGAACAAAAGTGGTGTTATCATTGATGATGTAAAACTATACAACCAATTGTGCAACCAGATTTCATTCCTCAAATCTGATAAGATAGATTTTTATTTTTTTGGAGATCAGAGGCTGCATGAACAATGGGGAGTATTTTTTAAATCTTGCAATAATATCGATTGCTTTTCAGAACCTTTAAAATGTGTGAATTTTATTGTTGTAAAAGGCCCTAAAACTGACACAATACGAATATAAGGCTTTTTATATGTGTACATTAAGTTGGGGTTACATAAAACAATTGTACTGCACCATTATCCTTGATAGACTAGGAGGTTCCAACTTTCGACCTCCTCACACTAGGTGATGGCGGGGGGGGGGGCGGCAGACGCACATAGTTTGACCACTATGCTATAATATTATTTTAATGCTTTCTTCATAATAAAAGTGTATATCTTGATATTTGTACGCCTTTTCAATCGATTTTTTCTGAAATGGCCTCCATTTCAGAGTACATTGTCCTTCTTTTCCATTTTTGCATCTTCTAGTAAGCCTAGTTGTGGTCTACCATACCTGGTTACTTTAATGGCTGACTCGGAAGGCGACGATTTGCGAAAGAATGCCAAAATGGTTTTGTACCATAGGGAAAATGTGCAACCAAATGTCTTACATGTTCAAATGGTTCAATCGTCCAAAGAACCATTTGAATATTAATGACCCTTCTCAAAACTATAGAAAAAAACCATTTGAATATTAATGACCCTTCTCAAAACTATAGAAAATGTCTTACATGTTGTTTTTCCAAGTGCATTTTAGCAATAAATTTCCCCAAAAAGTATAATAAAAATAAACTCTTGATTATTCAAATGGTTCTTCAGGCATTTGAACTCCTTCTTATTATTTGTGTGGTAAATACATTTTAGTTGACATTTGGTTGTGAGCTGCATCTTTGATTTTACTCTGCTTCCATCCTTGTGTTTACAACTCACATCAAAATGTCGACTAAATGCATTAGCCAGACATGTGCGGATTTCAACCCGATGTGGCTTCCACTTCTCAACAAACCTAAACCCGACAAGACAAAGACACAAAAATACCCGGGGCCATGTGCTATACGGGTTACCCCCCTTTATACATAACTTCTGTTTAACCCATCACACTCGGATTTTACACCTGAAAAAGGCCAAAGAATGGATCAGCCGAAACGTGTTTACAACACAAATAACAAGAAGGAGTCCAATCGTCCGAAGAACCATTTGAATATTAATGACCCTTCTTAAAACTATAGAAAACTATTGATTAATTTAAGATAAATTAAATTGCATTGTTTCTTATTCTATTAAATTACATCATTTCTTTGCATTGTTTTAAAAACAAATTAAAATATTAAATTACATTGGTGTTTTAAAAATAAAAATATTATTTGACTTTCTTATTTGATTGTTGTTTGTGACTATAATTTATAAAACCCTGACTTTATATCTGTCTTTCTGACAGTGGATGTCTGATTTAATAATGTAAATATAATACTAAGACGGACATAAAGTAACTGCCCAATTTTGAATTATACATACATTGTAATTTGAACCCTCACTTTATGTCCGTCCTCCTGACAGTGGCTGTTCGATTGAGAAATATGTAAATATAATGCTAAACTGGACCCTTATTTTGTGTCAATGGATTTAATATTTTAGGTATATTTTTATCACCCTGAAAACAATAGAAGAGATGTATCTTAACACCAAATTAAAATTAAAAAATATTAAACTACTGAAATGACCTCTCTAAAAAAATGCAAATGGTGTACAAAATAAATTTGTGAAATATGAGATACACCACCTTCATATATTTTAAATCGTTCTATTCTATATTATCAAATGAAAGATTTTAAAGGCTCCAGTTCTGCAGTGTATTTACTTTTTGACGAAGAATGTCTTGGGTTCGATTCCCGGTATGTAGGTATCTCTGCGGAGTTCGTGACCCACTTTGATAAAATAAACATCAAAATCATATAAAACTTAATTTTTTCGTTGAAAAATGTTAGTGTCATCAGTAAGTTGTAAGATTGGCAAACTATATGAGATGAAAATTATTTGTGTACATCTTATAAATTGGGAGATATTATTGAATCAAAATAGTGTAAATCTCTGTGCAAATGTAAACAAATTCTGTTCCGTAGTATTAAAAAGTAAATTTTCTCCTCCTTTTAACGAGCAAAAAAACACCTAGATTTTAAAAACTACTGATCAACTACTGATCGGATTTTAATAAATTTTTTAATACTTATCGAATAAAGGATGAATTTAAAAAAAAATCAGTTTGTATTCCAAATTTCGTGGAAAAAAAATGTTTTCATTGTGATTAAAAACCTCCCTTAAATTTTCATTGATTTATTTTCAGTCAAGACAATGTATATATAAATGCTGCTTCTGTTTTTGAAAATGCTATATATGATTTTCCGTAAAAAGTTTTTAATTTAAATTATTTAAAATTAAGTTTTATATGATTTTTGACGTTTATTTTATCAAGGTGTCAATTTTCCGTAAGTGGGTCACGAACTACGCAGAAATACCTATAAGAAAAATGAGAATAAGTAACTTTTAAAGTGGAAGCAAGTTAATTGGCTCTAAAGTTACTTATTCTCGTTTTTTGACAAAAATGAAAGATTTCCGGAAGAAAACAAAGTCAGATTCAGTCATTCTTTCAAGGCAGATCAAAGTACATGAGAAGGAAGAATACATTTTCCTACAAAAATACTCTGGTTTAGTAAACAAAATCTGTCACAATATAGGGAACGTGGTCCCGACTGTAAAGTTTCACAGCCTCGCACACTCGATGTTAAAAACGACGGACAAATAAGAAAGAAAAGAAATCATGAAAGAAAACAGAAGTAAAATAAATTATATTTTGTTACTGTTTTGAATAAATTAAATTGTTAAATTGTTTTGGCTCGCTTCATAAATTTTCAACAGATTATTACATGTCTACTTCACGTCAGATGAATTCCAATAATCGGGACCACCTATATTGTACCCAGAATCTTAACGAAAAGTGGAGAAAGTGATTCTTCAACTCACCTTTCAGATGAGAAATAAGATAAATGAAAACAAAAAAGTGAAGAAAGTAGGCTTTAAGGGTTGATATAATTAATTACTTCTTTGTTTTTCGAATTCCCCACTCACTTCTTCAGTCAATCTAGACAATTTCTGTATTGTTTGTTCAATTTATAACAATGAGATTGAATTGAAAAGAATCACAAAAATAAGAAATGATTCAAAGAAAGGAAAAAGAAAAAACGTCAAATTATGTTATGTAAAAATTGTCGTCTGATTGTAGAACAAGGGAAATCGCTAAACAGTGTTCATATTTATTTTTATAAAATATAATATATTTTTTAAAAAATGTGACATGAAGTCAATGAGGGGGGATTGAGGAAAGAAAAAAAAAAAGGGCGACAAAACCTATTCTACCTTAACTTGGGCTGGGTTAGCCTGACTTTTTCCAGGAATCCGAGATTCTTCCCTCAACCAGAAGCTTCCAGATGCCACTCTAGATTAGCTCCATTCACACAACACAGTCGCGTGACTCTCAGCCCTGATCTTCACTTTAAGCTGATGCTTAAAGTAGGAGATCAGCTGCATGGGAGTAAAGATCTCGCCCTCGTGGAATCCCTTCTGTCGTGTCGTCCACACCACGACTCTCAAAATGCCAAGTAAGCACAGGAGCACATAGTGTTCCTCCCTATCCAACGACGGTACCACATTGCTACACATGGCACTGGCATCAAGGACGAAGTATTGTCCGCCAAGGATGCGAACCATGTAGCCTTCAATCAGCTCGCTCAGCGGGTGCACAACTCTACAGTTAAAGAAGGCGTGCTCAAGTGACTCCTCCAAATCACTGCATCGCTTGCATTCTGGCGAATCCCCCAGTCCCACTGCGAAAGACCGTTTGCTGACCCAGAGTGCATGCCTCGTTGTTATTGAAGCATTTCATCTTGGGCACCCAAGGCCAAATGAAGCGACTCTCCCTCCTCGTCAAACAGAGTTTCTCGATCAAATCGTCACGTACGGTTCCCCTCACTATAACCTGATATAATTCTTTCCTCGACAACGTCTGGGTGTCGGAGAGGCGTTCCTTCATCCGTAAGAAGACTCTCAACGCTAGTCGACATTCGGGATAGAAGGAGCACTCTCTTCAGGGCATACTGCGGGCCTCCCCCTCATCAGAGTGTACACTTCTCAAAGCCGG
>VCCN01003952.1:3100053-3112885 GCA_006491835.1 Architeuthis dux
AGGACTGGCACAACCACCCCCACTCTTCAACTTGTCTGCATATGACTGTGGGGTCTCTCCTACAGGACTGTCAGTGTCTCCCAGTTGGGATCTGCGGGGGGATTGAGGTACCACTGTTTGGGCCTTCCTTCCACCTTTTCCCACTGCCTTCCACTCCCTGTCTGGCTGCTTTTCTTGAATTGTTTCCTTCTCAGGAGAAGGTGCAGCCGACTTGGGAGTGGGGGAGGGGGCGTAGATGAGCCCCCACTGTGGACCGAATCTTTCTGGTCCCGGCAGTAGGTGGATCAGCTATTGATCCCTTTTCTACGGTTTCCATAGGTGAAAGGGAATCTTGTGTGTTGTCGGTCGGTTTTTCAGGGACCTTCTTTCCCTTGCAGGCTGCAGCGAGATCACATCTCTGTATGTGTCTCCCAAACCCTCCTCCTGACTCTCCCTCCCTCCTACTAACATTACTCAACATTACAATTAGACTAAGCTTAAATTGAATGAGGCTACACAAACAATGACATGGAGGCCTGATCCAGCCTCTAGATTTGTAATATGTATAGTCGACCCTAAAGTATATTTGACTATCTGAATATCAGAGTATGTGTTTGTACAAAGATTAAATGAATTTCAAATCCCAAGCTATGGTAATTTTAATAAAAATGACCTTAAAAAGTAAAAATAATGCCGGAAGTGGATTTCTCATAACAAAATACATATAATTAGTGGTATTACAAAATAATCTGGGACTACCAGCAGTGGAGACATGAGATTGACACTTTTTGGTGGTGGCCATATTGGATTGCGTGCACAGGCCACCACAGATCGACACCAACTTGTTTGCAGTGGTTTTTGTAAATGTTACTGAGCATTGATAGAAATAGCATCTGGGAACCTCTGTTTCACTGCACGCCTGTTTCAGTGCAGCGCCTTTAATGAAAGAGGAGGCAAAAAAGAAAGATGGCTTGAGAGGCCTGGGGAAATGTTAATGAGGGAGTGGAAAAAAAGAAAGATGTGGCTGACAGTTTATTCTTTACTCGCCTTCTTTCTACCACTGAAGTTAGGACCCCTCCGGTGGTCGTGTAAAGATCATTGGGATTTGCAGAAATGTTGGAAAAATCTTTTTACAAGAATAATTATGTATATATTTTTTTTTTATCTCCATACAAATATTTACTCCTATTGGTGCTTAGCGTAAAAAAATGACTCAATGCTATTCAATAATTGTATGAATGCAAATTTTGTTTGTTACATTTTAGTAATTTAAAAAAAATAGTAAACACCATAAAACTTATAGATTATAAATATGTTTTTTTTGGTGGAGGGGGTGTTAATTTGTTTTTATGTTTAGTTGCAGTTAGATTACGACTAAAGACTAATAGTACTTGTACTTATTGCTTTTATAAAACTGAGTGAGGGGTTGCAAAATCATGTCTCATCAGTTGCAAATGAAAAAAGTTTGAGAAGTCCTGTTGTAAAACCATTAGTATTAATTTTTGACTACTATTTACCTTCATCTTAATTTTTTAGTTGATATTTAGGTTATGAGTACTGATACCAGTAAAAGCAAAAAAACGTATTAAAAATTTGTTTTCCGAAAATAATGTTTTGTGCTTTCAATCAATAAGACCTCTGTTACCTTTTGAAAAGTGTCATAGTTTGTACGACTGACGTAAAGTAAGGGTCCAGGTCAGTCAGCATTATAGTTACAATGTAAATAGAGCCTACCCCCACAAACTAAAAATTTGTCTTCTTCCAAAACTGACACTTTTCAAAACGTAACAGAGGTCTTGATGATTGAAAGCTCCAAAAATTTATTCTAAAAAAAAAAATAAACCAAATCTTATACAATTTTTCACTTTTTTAGCGGTTAAACGAATGTTAAACACTTTTAATCACAACTTAAGCTCTCAGTGTAAATAATCTTTTTTCCATTTGTTGTGTTGTGTATGAAGAAATATATTATATAACATACTTTCCACTGTGTTGTCAAATTTGAAGTTATTTTTCCCCAGGGCAACACCGGGTATCCTTGCTAAAGGTTCAATAAAGAGGCCATAATGTGTAACCGCTAAACCTAAACAAGTTCATAAATATGGCATATTATCTATCATTAGAGAATCATTGGGAAAAAGTTGTTGCTTCAAAGGAATCATATTGTGATTAAATATTTACTATTATTTGTTATTTATATCATCCTTCACCTTACTATTCAAAAATAGTATGTAACAAACTAATTTACTTCTTATTGAGTCAGGTATCTGATTTATTACAATTCGTTCTATGTTTCTTCGATAATTGTGGATCCTCTAAAATCGCAACTAAAAACTCATTGTATTGGTGATTTACTGTGTGCCCTTTGCTCTGATATGTACACCAATGAGGGTAGACTAAGTAGAAATATTAAGTATTTCATCTGACTGGGTCATCTGTAGTTGTAGTAGTGATATACTGGTGCTATAGCTGTACTGATGATATACCAGTGATTTACTGGGTGACCTGTGCTCTGACTTGTTGATCCATGAAGGTAGACTAATTCAAAATATGAAGTATTTTGCCTGCTGGGTCTATTGGAACAGCTATAGTTGTAGTGATGATATACCCATGATTTACTGTGTGCCCTGTACTCTAACATGTAGACCGATCAAGAAATACAGAAAAAAGTCAGTCACAGTTATGATTGATGCAAAGGTTTACTGCATGTTCTGACAAAATATTTTCATTCATATAAATTTATAGTATCATTATTTAGTCATCAAAGTATTTTTCCCTGGCTTTCAATAACCTTATGCCACCTATCAGGTAAATTGTGTATGGCATCATAAAAGAACAATTCAACAATTCTGGTTTTGATGAATTCATTGAGGAATATTTTGATATCCTGATTTATTTTTCATTACATGAAGGATTGTCAACCATTATTAGTCATGAAACTATTACTACTACTAATACTAGTGAATGTGAAAATGTGACGAAGAAAGAATTACAGTACCTCAAATTAAACTTCCCTGCATATATGCCTGCTGTAAATGCCGCCATTTGCAATGTAGGTGAAATGCATGCACGTGCAGGCAGTGTTTTTTTATCAGAACGGCAGAGAGTGAGGTGCCATATGTCTTAATTTGAATACGCAAAAGTTGCTAGCTAATTAAGGGCGCATGAGAGAGGCAAGGGCAGAACGCGGCAGATTGTGATACGTAATGGATTCATAAACGTGGATGCCAGTGAATTCTTCGCAGAGAGATTGTCGGAATGTAACAGTGTTAGACAGTGTGTCAGTCTTTTTCGCACTTGGCGATGTACTTCCAGTGATAGTCTACCGGATTGTTTGTTCCGGACTTGTTTCAGCACATTTGGTTTTGCACTCCATGAACTCCTGCTGTGTCGTGTGTCTTGACTTTGTTTTCGGGCATGTCAAGTGACCTTAAAAAAAACTCTACAGAAAACAATAATGAAATATGGTGCTGACTTTTAGGTAAGAGTTGATGTTCTGCCGGCAGTAAGAGCTCTAGTAATTCTGTAGGTAGAGCAGATGTTGTTACATAGGCAAACTTCCTGGACTTAAGTGCAAATCTCGCCTTGAACTTTTTTTGGTATTTCTGATGCTGTTTACTCACTACTGTAGATTGATTGTCTGAGTAGTTTTGATGAGAATAAACAAAATTAAGATGAAAGAAATACTGGTCCGAAATTAATAATGGAATTTTTTGGAACTGCCTACAAGACAACGAATGTTGCATTGAATGAAATTAGTGACTATCACAAAGTAATCAGATGCTTTGTTGCTATGAGGGTTGCAATTGGCTGAAAGTTCATAGTCACTTGTGCTAGAGGGGGGTTGAATGTGCCTTGGACAACCAAATTTTAATATACTTTCATACACTGGCATTTTTTAACATTTCCCGAAGCGACACAGATGTAAAATAGGAAAAGTCAATTGATATGTTTTCCACTTTAAAAAAAATACCTGTCACATTTCTTTCGATGGTAATCTTCAACCATGGCCAATAGCATTAGAGAAATTAACAGAAAATTACCTAAAACCACTTCCTCATTCTGATTGATGCTTTTCCCCTGACCATAGTACGAACCATGTGTGTGTAGTTTTGCCTAGAAAGGTGCACTAGTGTGTTGATCATATTCATGGTCTTATCTAGAATCAATAATTCGGTTTTGATCTAACCACTAACATATTAAATTTGGCCAGTTTGATATTAGTATTAAAAGTAGTTTATGATTGGACATTGGAAGAAATATAATGTAGGCAAAAGAAAGATGATGAAGCTTGTGTTAATGCAGTAATAAGATTTATTTAACAAATAGAAAAGACAGTAGAATATGCTTCTTTGCAATGAGCTCAGTATTTACTGAAATGAAAGGTATATTAAAATACACTTGTTGGTTATAGAAGTTGATAGCAATATGTAATGCGGTAAAAGTTTTGAAATCTATTTTTAGATACTCTACATATGAAAGACAAATGTTTAAATGCTGAAAGTGTGTGTTTGCATATGTATTTTTAATTTTGATTTCATTGAAAATGCTTAGCCACACATTTTAAAAGTAAAGAGTTTCTCTTCAGTGTGTTTATTTGTTTTTATTTAAATGTAAACTATTGGAAAATGCAGATCCACATATTTTACAAGGACATGATTGCATATGTAACTTTAAATGTAAACCATCCGAAAATGCTGATGTGTATATTTCACAAGTAGATGTTTTTTCTCTACATACTTCACAAGTAAAAAGTTTCTCTCTAGTGTGTATTTGCATGTGGCTTTTTAAATTTGAACTATCTTAAAATTCTGATCCACGCACTTCACAAATAGTTTCACGTCAGTGTGTTTGCAGGTGTATTCTCAAAATTGATTCACTTGAAAATGTAGATCCTCACACTTCAGAAGTAAATGTTTTCTTCCCAGTGTGTGTTTTCAGATGTCTTTTTAAATGTGAACTTTGAGAAAAGGCTGATGTGCACATTTCACAGGAATATGGTTTTTCTCCAGTGTGTATTCGCATGTGTATTTTTAATGTTGATTTTATTGCAAATGCAGATCCACATATTTCACAAGTAAATGATTTCTTTCCAATATGTGTTTGCATGTGGCTTTTTAAATGTGAACTTTGAGGAAATGTTGATGTGCACATTTCACAGGAATAAGGTTTTTCTCCAGTGTGTGTTCGCATGTGTATTTTTAATGTTGATTTTACTGAAAATCTATATCCACACACTTCACAAGTAAATGGCTTCTCCACAGTGTGTGTTCGCATGTGACTTTTTAAATTTGATTTCTGTGAAAATGTAGATCCACATACTTCACAAGTAAATGGTTTCTCTCCAGTGTGTGTTCGCATATGTAATTGTAAAAATGATTTTCTCGAAAATTCAGCGCCACACACTTCACATGAATAAGGTTTTTCTCCAGTATGGGATCTGATGTGTAATTTTAAGTTTGTACTATTAAGGAATGCTGATGTGCACATTTCACAAGAATATGGTTTTTCTCCAGTGTGTGTTCGCATGTGAGTTTTTAGAGCTGGACTCTGTGAAAATCCTGATCCACACACTTCACAAATATATGGTTTCTCTCCTGTGTGTGTTCGCATGTGTATTTGTAAAAATGATTTTCTTGAAAATTCAGATCCACACACTTCACAAGAATATGGTTTCTCTCCAGTATGGGATCTCATGTGTAATTTTAAATGTGAACTATTAGAAAATGCTGATGTACACATTTCACAAGAATATGGTTTTTCTCCAGTGTGTGTTCGCATGTGCATTTTTAAATCTGATATCCTTGCAAATGCAGATCCACACACTTCACAAGTACATGGTTTTTCCCCAGTGTGTGTTCGCATGTGTATTTGTAAATTTGATTTAAGTGAAAATGCAGTTTCATAAACATGACAAATAAATGGTTTCTCTCCAGTATGTGTTCGCATATGTGCTTTTAAATTTGATTTAAGTGAAAATGCAGACCCGCACACTTCACAGGTAAACGGTTTCTCTCCAGTGTGTGTTCGCATATGTCTCTTTAAATCTGATATCCCTGCAAATTCTGACCCACACACTTCACAAGAATATGGCTTCTCTCCAGTATCTGATTGCATATGTAATTTTAATTGTAAACTTTGAGAAAATGCTGATGTGCACATTACATAATATATTTTTTCTATTCAGTGCTTTTACACTTTAAAACTATAAACATTAAATCAATAAACATTATTTTTCTTGATTATATATTCTCACATAGAACACTAAATAAGGGATTAATTTCTCTATACAATATCTATGCATGGTCATCAGATGGGTTTATTTACCCTCTACAGCAGACAGTATCTGTAAGTGAAGAAAACGTATTATTAAATGGTAGGCTTGTGTGTTATTTCGAGTTATAAAATTATATTATCCTGAAATAAAGAATAGTTTACTACCAATATGATAAATGAGAAAAGGGAGAAAAATTGGATATTTTACAAAAATGAAAATAAAACATCCAATCAGATCCTTTCAAATCTTTAAAAAGAGAAAGAAATTGCAAATTAAATGTAGAAGAGATAACTTCATCTTCACATTAGTTCTACAGATTAATAAAAAAAAAAGTAATTACAATGTGCAACTTCTTTTGTTTCAGGGTAATGAGTGGTATTTTCAGATTATGCTTAAAAAGTATAGAAAATGGCTATTATCCCTATCAACTTTGCTTTTGTGATCAGAATATTAGTGTTTTGCAATTTACCTATTTTGCTTCAGTCTGCTACTTGAAGGCTGCAAACTCCTTCATAAGGCCTAATGTTATGTGCAACAGTGGTATCAACACCTCCTGCTCCCACATGACATTGTTCATCCCCAGTTCCGCCTTTGGTAGTGTGCCAAAGTGTCCCTGCTGTCTCAAAGGCAAAGATCACAGGGAAACTTAGTAAAACTGCCTTGGAAATTTGGCTGTTTGTGACCGTTTGTGGAACATTTGCAAAAACAGTACTTGTCCTCATGCAATATTTGTGCAAACATTACATGAACATTCAAAGAACATACCTGTTCTGGGTGGGTGTATGGTGAATGGCTAATGGAACCTAACCTGTTGGGCGTCCTAAACTGCGCTGAAGACACATGCAAAAATGTGGTTGTGTAAAGAACAGAGACAATTCATCACACTTGCAAAAAAAGTCAGGGAGAAAAGATTTGATGAATATGAGAGAAAAAGAGACAAAAGAAGAAGAAAGAAAATATTACAATAATCTCTTGAACTTTTAAAGGACTGTATATGTTAGCTATCAAAATATGGAATGTGTCATACTCATTTCGTGTTTGAGACGTATATATATATGACATGGTTAATTGTGGTGCAACTCATACGATCAAAGAAAACATAACTCTTCTAGTTTTTATCACTTATGGTCATCTATACAATCTTAAAAGGGCATAACATCTACTATTGTCAATCAGTTTTTATCACCTTTTAGGTAAATGAATGAACCCTAGTGTGAACAAATTTAGTTTGCACTATATTTTATGCAAAAAGTAATATTTTTTCGAAATTCAGTAAAGTAACAATTAAACTAATTTTCATACAAAATGAGCGGCTAAAAATGTAACGCGATTTAATGTTATTTGAGTCATACTGTTTTTCTATTGTTTTTGACAATTAACCTATTGTGCTTTTTGCTATATAGTCCAAAAGGCCATAGCGCTAAAAGGGTTAAAAAATACTACATGATAAAATCTTGCAAATAAATCCCATTGGTACATAACAGGGTTGCCAAATTGTTTCCAGCCAAAAACACGCAAAAAATGGCCAAATGCCAAAATTGTTTATGAAGCAATTATATTATTATCTATTTTTATTAGGTAAAGTGTAAGTCATCATTATTAATTCGAAGTCTTTTAAAAATACTTCTATTTACCTTTATCTTAATTTTTCAGTTGCTTTTTTAGTGCAACTTTATGGTGACGTGATGTGACGGCCTGAGTGAGTAAAGTTAAGATGAAGGTAAATAGTATTATGAAAAAGTTTTATAATAATGATTGTTTATATAACATTGCAATAATGAAGTACCCACCAAAAATAAGAATTTATTTAAACATACTACTGCAACAAAGTCAAAATAGTCAATTATTTAAATATGGCTAAACCAAAAATATTGTGGCCAAATGCTTTTCAAAAAGGCCAGATTTGTCAAATTAAAATGGCCAAAATGTTAACCATGTTATCACCACAGCTTGACATTTCTTGTAGCGGAGTTGTCCCCACGTGATTAAGGGTTGGTTCCCTGATCCCACACACAGCCTTGTAACAATGGCCAATGAGTGGCCAGCAATTAATCACGTGACAGGCGCGAGATTTGAATCTGCCTTCTTTTTCTCCAATCTTCACAACGAAGGGACGTGTTTTTCACAGTTCTGTCCCAACCTGAATTCTGCCCGCCCGACACATGGGACAGGCAGAGGACCCCCAGAACAAAGTAAGCCAATACCATTTACACGCATTTTTGCTATATCTTAATACACAAAACCCAATACCATTTGCATGCATTTTTGCTATATCTTAATACACAAAACAAATCTTTTACACACATTTTTAATACTCTGAACTATAACTCATGCCAAACGAATAGATCCAAACAAAGGACTCTTACATATTTACACACACACGCAGTCAGACAATGGGCCTTTAAATACGCACACACGCACAAACTAGATTTCGACCCATAAATAAATAAAAATGCTTGTCTCCTTCAAAATTGCCTTTTGTCTTTCGTCCGTCTCTCATTGTTAATTCCTTTTCAGCCATTAATCGCTAATAAAATGGAGTCAAATTCAACCCACCTTTTATTACCAGTATTGTGGAGAAACCTCAAGCATTCACACCGGCACGCCACAAAATAATTACCCTCCACAAGAAGGTCCAGTTCTCAAACAATATGATATGATATGTGTATCTGGACACCTGGGCAGAAATGTAAGTGAACCCAGTCACCTCAGGAAATAGGTATATTGTCTAAATATTGTCAGTGTTCAAAACAGGAAATGGGGACCGGTGATTGACACTGTGATTTGACACCACATAGGCGTTAGAGAAACCTATAAAGCAGAAGACTGCCATCCCTGGGAGCGGACAGAAATCTCAACACTCAAAGAAGAGACAGACATCAGCAGAGCCGTTAAGGCCCAAGACCGCTGTCCTTCTTGGGGACAAACTGGCGGTTCTCCTTATCTCTCTCCTACTCTTCACTCTCCGGCCTACAAAGATGTATGTTGTGTAATAAAAATATGTCCAGATATTTTTATAAGCAAATCTTTGAGTTTCCTTTCTATCCAAGCTCAGGACAGCCGCTATACAATAGATTTAGGCTTCTTCTTCACAACAAATTCCGGGCGCCCTCCTATTTGCAGACCTACCAAGTCTCCCACATTTTGTTGATTATTTTGGTTTCAAATTATGTTAAGATAGGTTTACAATACACTGAAATAGCTGTTTTAGAGCTTCTAGAATTGAAAATTTATTCAAAGCAATAACAATATTATTTACGTAAAATAACAATATTATTTATGTATATTTACTTCTGTTTTTCTTTCATTATTGTGCACCGTTTTTAACATCAAGTGAGTGAGGGTGTGAAACTTTACAATTTACAATCGGGACCAAGTTAGTTAACATATTATTTTTGAAAATTCTTAAAAGATATGTCAAAAATGATGGTTTGCAGTCTGCGTTCGTGCTTACACTAATAGTCCTGTGGAATTTTGAACAAAATAGTGTCTACCTAGAAAAAAAGTAAATAGATTGACATGATATATCGTTGGAAAGAGAATTTCACCAGCTTTCCAACAGTGTATTTTGTCAATTTGTATCTGTTGATCATAAAAAGCTACAGTCAAAAACATAAAACTAGGTATTTAGTGTTTTACAAGGAAATTTGAACTATAGTCCACAGTCTATGGTTTGTGGAATTAATTATTGAGGGAGGTATATACATATATATATATATCGTTAAAAAGGGAATTACATCAGCTTTCTAACAGGGTATCTTGTCAATTTGAATCTGTTGAGCATAAAGTTACTGCCAAAAACCTGAAGATAGGTATGTAGCATTCCTTGAAAAATGCTGTATACCTAGCTTCACATTTTTAGCTGTAATATTTTAAGCTCAACAGATATAAATTAACAAGATAGACTGTTGAAAAGCTGATCTCTTTCTAACAATATTTATATGTATATATATGTGTGTGTATATTTCCATCATAAATTAAATCCACAATCCATAGACTTTGGCCTATAAGGTATTCTTGAAATTTCCTTGTAAAATGCTGAAATACCTATAAATTAATAATTACTTTTATGGTAAAATAAAGTGTATTTTTGAATTCCTCATGTCTGAAAACCATTCATCTTGATAGTGTCACATGGGGCCGAACACTGCTTCATTTAATGTCTTTCTATTTTTCACTCAGATTCCAAATTAAATTCTACTCTACGCTTTCTTTCAGCATCTGTGACGTGTACAGGCTTGTCTCATTTCACTGTTTTCTTTCTTAGTCCCCTCTCTTTCACTCATGACGACAGCCCATTCCATTATTAGTTTAGAGGAGTGTAGATGCAGTTACCGACACAGCTGTTAAGACATTAATTAGGAGGAGATTTTTTAAGCAAATGTCTTGAATTTGGTTGATATTTTTCAGATAATATAAATGTTTTATTGTCCTCCCTTTTATAAATGGCAAATATAAATATGAATCGCAAAGATACATTTAGAGATATTAACTGGAAGTTTTAGTTTTGTTTTATGAGTTCTTCACCAAAAAATCGTAATTTTTTTGTGATGTGTATATCTTTATTTTTTTAATCAAAAATTGACGACTATTGGATCTGTCATAGTTCACTGTTCACGGTGGGTGAGAATAAAATACGATTAAATTTAACTGGAATTTTTTAGTTCCATCCTTATTTCAGAATTACCTAGTATGATGATTTAGTTTCATTTTTGAAGGTGAGTGCTTGAAAAATTACTGTCGGTGATTATTGGATTTGTTTTACATCTTTTTAGCATGAGTTCAATTCTTAAATATCCTTTTTTTTTCTTTTTGCCTTTATTAAGAGACCCATTTGATACAGTGGTTGCTAATATCTCATTGAATATAAGTTTGCTTTCGTTTTAAATATCCATACAAGTGGTTGCTGTCATACAAAATTATTAAATGTATCCTTTTTAGTCTAGACGAAAAAGTAGGTTCACAACATTACCCCGGATTTCTTTTTCGCCACCTGTTTTTTTTAATCCTTGAAGTGCCTATTTTATGATTCTGCATGTTCCCAAGCTGAAATAATGTCCCATGGGGTACATTTTTAACCATATATGACAGAGACCTACCAAGTCTCCCGAATGTTGCGTGGGACTCCCGCATTTTTGTGACTCTCCCCGCCGAATGAAAATGAATTTGTACGGATAACGGATTTCTCGCATTGAAAAAGATTTGCCGGTAAAAAAAACATTTTGTTGATTATCTTGGTTTAAAATTATGTTAAGATAGATTTTCAATACACTGAAATAGCTGTTTTAGAGCTTCTAGAATTGAAAATGTTCTTCGCTCCCCACCCCCCGAGAATTTCTAAATCTTTGCTTTGCAGGTCTGCTTATGTCGGGGAAAATGCTCCATTTAATACATTTTTTGTATTTTAGGCATCGTACAAAATATATTCTTTTTTTAAAAGTCAAAAATTCATAGAATGTAAAATATTAAAATGGATTTGAACAAACTTACGAGTTGGAGACTAGATCGTGTGTGTCTCGGAGTGAATGGCATTGTTACGAACTTTATTTCATTTACCATCTAAAATTGAGTCTAGAAACATCAGTTATATATCTAAAATCTAGGAAGTATATTACATATCATTAATAAATTAAATGTGAATTAAATCTTCAACATCTGTTTTATTAAAATATTACTTAATTCATTAAACATATTATTTATTTTATTACTATAAATTAAATAAATATATTAGTTATTTTATTAAAAATCATCTAGATAGCAATTTCTGACATCTAGACGCAACCAAAAATATCTAGATTTAGATGAAAAAACATCTAACACTGACACGAACACTGATGACAGACGACACTTGGTTGTTGAGATAATTAAGAAGAATATCTTAAGTCTACAGTTGAATAAAATAAAGTTTTTTTATTTCAGGAATTTATCTGTACAATTTACTTCTGGTTACCAAAGTTAAGAGGGTTTTTGTTTGTTTTTAACTTGAAGAATTTATTGAGTGCGGGCGTGACAGCGGTGAAGGGCGAAAATTTTCCCTACGGCACAAACATCCATTATTTCGGTGTATTAGTTGTGTGTGTTGCCAATTTAGCTGTTTGGGCAATCCCTGCAATAACACATCGTGCCCCCGGCAATTTTGATTTTGGAAATCTTTGAATTAAAAAATCTTTGATAAAAAAAATGGTTATTGTGTAGATTTCATTTCCTTATATTAACGTTAGGGTTAGCATTTAGGGTTCATGGGATTCAGGTCATGTTGCTTTTATACTTGAATATACTTGAAATAGGCTTTTTTTGACAGCAGTTAATTGCGTCATTAAGCCAGCTTCAGTGCAGTTGGGCTGGGTTTAAACTAATAAGAAAAATGGTAGTTAACTTTGGTATGTCCGATATCAGTACAAAGATTATTTTAAAAAATATTGATATTCTCGGACTTAGGTTGTTCCACGCATTTGCCACTCTTGCCGAGAGGAAATTTGTTCTAACACCAGTGGAAGTCTGAATGTATAGTTTATGGTTGTGTCCTCTGGTTTTTCTGCAGATAGATGAAGTTAGCATTTTCTTATCAGGGCATTT